>SPJY01003720.1:389763-435625 GCA_005191435.1 Raddia distichophylla
ACATTAACATTTGTCACCGTATAGTTGAACTCCTTTTTTTATCCATCACTTTTTAATGCTTCGTTTCGTTTTTGTGGTTGCCATCAATTTTGACCCCGATGACATTTAGTTGACCGTTAAATAACCATTTTGATCTTCATTCGATCGTAAAGAAATAAATCACAGAAATTGTTGACATCTCCAAAAATATTAGAATAATTTATTCAAAATAAGAAAACCAAGAAAAATCAAAATATTAAGCAAAATAATAGTATTTTCTAATTTATTTCTTTTAAAAATATATGAAGATAATTGTATTATATTAAAGAAATGCATCCATTTTAGGTAGCTCAACTATCGCGAAAGTCCAAAAAATCAACTAAACTATGATTTGGTCTGCTTTACATATCTGAACTTTCAATACCGGGTCAAAACACATCACAACCTGCCAAACAGGGTTGTGATGTTTTTGAGCCGGTATTGAAAGTTCAGGTATGTAAAACAAACCAAATCATAGTTTATGGGTTTTTGGACTTTCACGATAATTGAGGTACTTAAAATGGGCTTATTACTATATTAAATAAATTAATTACTGAAAAAATTTAAATTTTCTTTCATAATTGAGTACTTCTTATTTTTCTGTTGATTTCAGAGAATGGATGCGTTGGCGTTTGTCAGTTATTATGATATTGGTAATATTATGAAAGGTTCGAATATAAAGTTATGTCACCACTCCATGTGCGATCTAACATATCACTTTGAAAGCACGCGACATGGCTCAATATGACATGACTCGTAACTGCAAAAGTCTGTACCGCAATAAATAATTTACATTGAACTTACTGTATGCATAGGGAGCGGCAGAATCGTTTCGAACATCCCGTACAAACTGACTATTTAAACCCACCTGTTATCACGAACAAAGCCTCAAATAGTGTCATGTAATTCCTATCACCACCGAGAGAGTGTATGAAGGAAGCCGTCCCGGAGGGTATTCAAACATCGATGTGTCTCTGCGAAGACCTTTGCAACCTAATGAGATCTAGTGATATGTTCTACACATACGGTCATAGGTATTGGATGTGTGCAAACTATGCCTACGACTGTACGGAGGATATGGAGAGGAAGGCCAAGTACCCTGTAAGTTATTTATTACCTTTTCATCTAACACATATATTGAACACATGCTAACCTTAGATTTCGTAGGCTACATTGTGCGAGTTTGTGCAGTATTTGGATATCGAGCAGACTCCCGAGCAAGAGCGGGCGATGCGTCGAGAGACGGCGACACGTAGAGCTTGGGCCGAGGAACGTTGGCAGGACGTCCAACAGCTAGAGAGAAACAAGCTTTGCAAAGAAGAGTTCGAAGTAAAGGGCAAGGCCGACCGACAACGCCAGTTGGCTGAGCATGAGGCGGATCGTGTAAGAAAGCGCGAGAGGGTTGCTAGAGTCAGGGCAACATCACCAAGTGCATTTGCGAAGGAGAAATACCACCGGTGCACCCAGTAGATTTATTATCATATGCCCCTGCAATGTTTTCAATTACTCTAAGGCATGTAGATTTACCTACGGTGCTCTGGTAGGCTATATACTCGAATATGTCGTACATGCCATTTGTATCTGTTATGTAATCCGCTAGTTTTATTTTTTAATGATAATTTATGCCATTGTCTGTGTCACCTACGTTTTAGGGGTCAGGCTTAGTGATTTATGAAAATTCAGTACGAATATACAAAAATTCATCGCAGATTTTTCGACAATGGCCACATTTTTTTGCTTTTATAATCAAATTATTTTTACGTAAAAGTTTTTTTAAAAAATAATACAATTTAAATTGGCTAATTTTTCCCTTATTATGAGATTAAGAACTTGCCGCCTCGGGTGCACTCACCTAGCTGGCCTCAGCGAGGGCGCTCTGACCCTTACAGCCCTAGCCGAGGGCGCCCCTTGCCGCCCTTGCCGCTTCGATTGAGGGCGGCAACCTCTAAATGCCGCCCTCACCGAGGGCGTCTGGGGCCATTTTTACAATTGGGTCTAAAGTATGGGCATTTTTTGATTTGACAATTTTTTTGGGTAAATAGTGGAGATTTTGTGAGATTGAAGAGACATCTTCACGTCAATGCTTGTTAGGGTTGGTGGTTGGGTGAGATCTATAGTTTAAAATTCTTTCTAAGTTATAAAGGAAGAAATAAATATTAGGCAATGAATATTAGCTTCGAAAATGCTTGGAACCGGGCGTCCGATCCGTCGGACGCCCGGCCCAGCAGTGCGCGCTTTTTTATATAGCAGCCCGCGCCTGTCTTTGTCCTTCGTGCAGCCCATCATTGCAGCCCGTCCTGCGCGTGTCTCACACCAGCCGCCTGGGCCACCTGCTCACTGCACGTACTGGGCTGCCTGCTTCTCTCCTGGCTGACCCACGCCACAAGCATGCGCACGTTATCCACTCCATTCTCTTTTTCGTATTTTTTTCATTTGGAGTCCAAATTGCGCAGAACAAATTTTATAATTCATCTAAATTCCTAATGAAGTCATTTTAAATACTTTTCCTTTTTTCTATTTTTTTGAATTTTGAATTTTTTATTGGTACAATTGTTTCAGCAGGCAAGATTGATTGTTCCGGAAGGCTAGAATCATTGTTTCAGCAGGCAAGATAGATTGTTCCGAGGGCAATGAATATTAGCTTGCCTCTTAAATTTTGTTAAAAGAATTATAAATTAAGGATAAGCGGCTTAAGTTAGCAATCGAGGTTACATAAGATTTTCTTCTCGTTCTTCATCAAACTCGTTCGAAATTCCCATGTTGTAAAAAAAAAACTGGGTCTGAAAGAGACCCGTAAGAATTTGAAGCAATGAAAAACTGGTCCGCTAGATTTCTACTCTACTATTACGGGCCTCGGCCCAACCCAACTCTGCCACACTACGGTTTCGTCGACTGAACACGGTCATCAGCGGCGGCGGCGGAAGCAGAGCGACGAGGTGGTTGCGGCAGCCGGCAGAGGCCGGCAAGGAGGAAGGCCACGAGGCGGAGGAAGCGCAGGTCGTGGAGGACCCCAAGGAACTCCCGCCAATTACAAGACAAATTAGTAAGGAATTCAAGCTGAGCCTCATAGAGTCATAGTTTATGCTTCTTGTTCTCTCGGTTGCGCTGTGTGTTTTATGATTAGGATCAACGTTCTCAGTTGTGTTAGTAGATGCTTGGAGCCTTGGACGCAGAATGAAAAAAAAATATATATATATCTTGGTAATAGGTACTGCATCTTGGATTCAGTATAGTTCTTGAGCTCGTTTCTAGGCGAAGCCGAAAATCTCCTCTCTTTTTTTTTTCTCCTTCTTTTTTTTTTTTGACAATCCGAGGGGAGCAGCTACTGAGAATCTAAGCTTATGAGTTAGCTAAAAATGTATATGGTGGGCTACAAGGCCGAAGAAGTGGCTGAGATTCTGCATCAGCAGCATCCAGTTAACCAAATCCAACAACAACTGCATTTGCAAGGCAATCATCATTATACTATGCTCACAACGAACAGTTGGAGCTGACAAGCATCTAAGCCAATCAGTAATTATAGCTTAGGTTCCACCACCTGGTCCTCTTGTATCAGATGGGCATGCCTCTTCTTTTCTGCCAGCTTTGTTTGCTCTGGTCAGTAGAAAAGCCTCCAGTAAATCTATCCAAACACTGTCAGTACTCAGTAGTGCAGGTGCAGAATAACATTTGACTCAAGGCACTGCATTCAGAGAACAGCTTAAGCTTCACATGTGAGCATTCCCTGCACTGCTTTATTTTAATTTACAGCCTCATCCAGAACAAATAGCATTACTGAGCTGTTTGGATGCAGTCATTCAAGACATGCATGCCGTTCTCACTCATCTGTTGTACTTCTGATGGTGATAAAATTCGGATGCATCTAACACAGTTGATGAATTCCCTGTGAAGAGAGTGAAGCACACGTGAATGAGCTGGATTCTGTGGGCATGAAGCCAACGGAAGATAGCATGCTATATGTTGCGCTGGATGTTGTCAAGAAATCAATGTAGAGATGCCGATACTTACTCCCACGGGTCATCGCCTACGAGGAGGACATCATTTTCATAGTCAACATATACAAGCTTCCAATCTGAACTACCAGGATGCTCCAGTTTACCCTGGAGTCCAAACATGCTCGCAATGGCCGCCCTCAGCTCGTGGTAATCTCTAAACCGTGTAACATCAATAGATCTTCCAACTGATCCTTGCTTTTGAACCTGTTTGTAATGGATAAGAAGACAGCATAGGAAATAAGCTATGGTAAGCTCAACATAAAAGAAGCATCTGGTAAATGTTCCCTTCTTGATAGTCTCATAGTATATACATACATACCTTAGTATATGTCCGCACTGGTGGTTTCATTGTTTTTACACTTCGATCAATGCTGAAATCGGTTGCATCCATACTACAAGATGATGTCCCCATTGAACTGTTGTGAATCTCTCGCAGAGACAAGACTTGAGATTCTTTTAAACCTGGTAATTTTGAGTACATTGCCACATCAAATGCTCCAGTAGTATCTGGTTGAGAGCATGAAGTGTTATCCATGCTTCTCTGGATGGATTCCAAGTGAAGCCCACTTAAGCTTGCACTATGATTACCACTCTCTTCAGAGAAGCTCATTTGTACATAAGAGTTGGATGTGCTTGGCAGGTTGCTTCCATCATGCTGCACCTCCAAATTTTGCATCTCAGGCGAAAGAAACGCCAGCGAATTTAGATCTGGGCTGCAGATGAACTCTTGTATGGAATTAGGAAAGCAGTCTGAAAGGCAAGAGGTCTGAAATGTCTCAATAGTATCAACATTTATTGTGGAAGCTATATCTGCAGATGAACTAAATATGTTTTCTGATGCACTGACTGATTGGATACCATTGGAGTCTTGGTAACAGGATGGCTGAATCATCCATTCCAGACCATCAAAGAACTGCGAGAAACAACCTTGGTTTGGGAATGAGTTCACTGACTTCCCTCCATCAGGTGATTTTGATGATTCTAACTTCGGTGGTGACACTAGTCCATTTTGTTCGACCTGCTGACCTTGTGTCTGCCCATCAAAGTTAGCTTGAGTAAGTGCACCAGATGAATCTTCATTATTTCCACAATTAACTTGTTGGGTGTCACAATTAACCAATTTTGCTTTGAAATTACGCTGTTGGCCGTCACAAATCCGTGAAGGCACTGAAAGGCTAGATTTCTCTGAAATGGTTTTTTGAGACAAGCCCTTCTTGTTCCTACGAGTCTTGCCTCTAGGCTCACCCTTGCTGTTTTGCTCTGAAATAATTTGACCAGGGCATGAATTTGTGTTTCTTTGATCTCTTGCTGTAACATTCAACTCCGGTGCAGAGATCGAATCAAAGGCAGGCTGAACCTCACAGTTTTCCAGGTCACCCTTCTGCATCTTAGGAGTATGTAACTGCTGTTGGGCTTCATTTGAAGGTACACTTTCTTGCTTTATTGGACCAGTGGAAGTACCAAATGTTGAAGGAGTGACATAGTTTTGTTTAACATTTTGAATAATACTAGAATACGAGGATTGGTGACAATTCCCTAGGTTTTGGCTAGATTGATTGAGAAGCATCATAGCCAATTCTGATCCAATCGCTGGCATGTGCTGCAAATTACCGTAAGAATTGCCTTGTGCCCTCGGAAATGAGGGCATATTTGTGGATCCCACTTCTATCCCAGGCACTGCAAGTGAAAACAGTAAGGATTCGTCACAACTTGTACATGATCCTAAATAATTAGACTTTCATTAAAAAATACATATATTTTGATTTTTTTTTGAAAGAAGGGCAGGAGAACTACCGTCCTATTTCATTGATAAGCAGGAGAAAACAAAATAAAAAACCATTACGAACATGGGGTACAACCGCAGCGCTCCGCTGCAACCTTGGACAATACCAGACACACATCCGGCCACCGCCGGGAATACCACCTAAAGAGGAAAAAGAAGGGAAGCAGGCCCCCGCTGCCACCTAGGCCAACGGCCGAAAGGAAGGAGAGATACAGGAGGGGGAGTAAAGGAAACACAACCAACACTCACACAGCAACGAAACGACTCTTAGATCAGCAAACCCGGCGAAAAACCATAGCGCAAGACGGCAACCACGACGCCTCCAACAAGGTAGCCACGGGAAGAACCCGTCGCCGTCGCAAGACCGCTAGGGTTTTCACCCCAAAGTAGGGAAAAGGTCCGAAAGATGATGTCTCTAACGAGGGAACGACACCAAAGGTGACGCCAACACCAGCCCAAAAGGGCGGGGCTTTCGCCCAAACATATATTTTGATTTGACTATGATAGAGAAGTACCTCCATAACTTGGAAGGCATTGTCTCTTTGAATTCAATGCCGCAGAAGGGAACACTAGAGTATTTTCCGGAGTTTCAATATCCCATATGCTCACTCGCTCAGGCCTTTCTCCATACCCATGTTCATCCCATTCAACCTGTTAATGAAAAGCATATAAGGATCACTGCATCATAAAAAGGGAATGGTTTAGTTAACTTTTACAGGAAAAGGCACCTGTAAGTTGCGCCATTTAGAGCTGGGCCATCGCATGGGATCATAGTCACTAATTCCAACAATTGTGCCAGTGTATCTTCAAAACAGAACGTTAACATTTAGAATATATGCAGAATACCCTTGTTGACCATATAGTACGTTGAAATATGATGCTACAACTTCAATTTAAAATGGCACTATATATCTATGCAATACAAGCAATATGTGAGATACAAAGCACATTCTTCACTATGAAGGAAGAAAATCGCATAGTAATCTTAAAAAAAACCCCTAGAAATTCTCATGTTAAATGAGGTAAAAGAGAAGGAAATACACTTTTTTTTTTTTGTGGAGAC
The DNA here is from genome assembly GCA_005191435.1 of Raddia distichophylla. Classification (NCBI taxonomy): domain Eukaryota; kingdom Viridiplantae; phylum Streptophyta; class Magnoliopsida; order Poales; family Poaceae; genus Raddia; species Raddia distichophylla. Next base: position 396,623 of record SPJY01003720.1, read on the forward strand.
AGATAATAACAGTGTAGATTAATCATCATTAGAGTTGTATAACGAATTTTAGTGCACTTTTTTAGCGAACAATACAGCTGCATCTTTTGATTATGGGACAAGTGTATTTACGCATCTAGCAGTGCATTTGTGCGGGTAACTGGCAGTCATGTACTCATATTCTAATGCTCTCTCTGAAATAGTGAAAATAGCATATTGAAGACGCTTGATGTGGTGAAGATGAGAAAGCCGCACCATTCATTACTGACTTTAGATATCAAGTTCTAGTTTAGCGGACAAGAATGCAGACCATCAATGAGAAGCTGAAAATTTCTATGTGCATATGCGGAAGAATTTAGCTTCCAATGGTGCACAAACCTGCGCTTGCTTGATTCCTCTGTCTCAAACATCATAGCAAATCTCATTCCAACAGATGGTTGGATATATGTGGCCTTATTGTACCTTGCTAGAGGAATTACAAATGGTGAAGGGCTTGTCCTGGAAAGATTTCAAGGATGGATGGATGTATGTTAAATATGCCACCAGAAAAGCATATGACATGGCATGTAAAAAGGAAAGAGGAAGTTCCGTACCTAGGATTGTAGTAGATAGTAAATGAACTACCACTTGATGCCGCATGAGCTGCAGCAGCAAGAACACCTATATGCATACTATCAGTTGACAGTACAGAAGATGACATTGTCGTTTGTTGTCTGGTGGCCCGCCTAACACCCAGAAGAAGTTGTGACTTCTCATCCCTGGAATGGGTAACTTCTGTCAGATAACATTTCATCCTAGCAAATTAGTGATTAAAAGTTGCAGATTTTAACCTATTAAACTTAGTAAAGGTTTTGATGTCTGGGTCATGTAGCACCATTGCAATAACTAGCATCCTAGCATTGACAACCATAACATAAGTCTGTACGTAGTTTACAGATGTCGATGCATCTACATTTGAAATTTCAGAAAGTTGAGTGTCTACATTGGTTTATACATCTGACCAACTACTAGAAACACCGTATGTATTGAAGTGATGCAAATCTTATAGCACCGAAAGAGTACAGAATTAAGTCAAGACAGATTGCATTCGATGCAACAATGTAGAGATTGCACCAAAAGCCTTAAATATTTTCTGACCTAGTTTCTTAACAGCGCAAGATGTATTGCGTCAAGATCACCAGATAGATCACTGAGGTCCATATACCTGATAAATAAGACCGAATCCCCTGCTTTGAGCCGTTTTGCTCCAACAAAGAGACTCCATCCAGTTGTTAGAAGGTGTCGCTTTGGTTGTCCTACAATGAGCATCAAATGGAAATACTTTTAGAAGAAAGGCACACAAACCACCTACCATTATGTACTCATGGACAGAGACAAAAAGAAGTCGAATAGTGCTTGACCCTACCACGATAGATGTGACGGAATGTCCACAGATTATCATGCAAATCTCGAACGATAAGCTCCTGATTAGGAGGTTGCATTGAGTAATCCTGTGGTTCCCAAATATAAGCTATGAGCTGAAGGATACACAAAAGAGAAAGGCAAAGTAAACGAAATGTGGACACAAGGGTAGCACCAGCTGTGGGAACAGCTTCTCTGCAGCTCTTCGTGGCACCGAGAAACCACCATGTGTACTCGTATCACTTGCTGTCAAATTCTTGCAGAAGTACTCGGCAGGATGCTTGCTTTTGGTGTAAGTGCCAAGAGTTGGAATTGGGAACACGTCACTTTCCTAAAATTGACGAAACAAAGAGAATCTTCAAATCAGAGTCTAATTTTACGACAACAACAAAAAAGGATCGTTAGTTTCTGGGTTTTTTTTCAGTATCTCCATTTCCTTCAGTCGTACAGTTTTTTTGTTTTTTTTTTTCTGGAATATCATGCACATTGCCCAGCATTTATCAAAGTAGGCATGTGAATACTATGATATTCCCAGGAATTAAATAGATGCATTGACATTCTCAGTATCATATTTACATAGTATGAAGCCACGCTCGTTTTTCAAGAGTACATCGAAGCAACGTCAGGTACTTACAGAATTTACTGGTTGAAGAGTCATCTGTGCATAAATCTCATCAGTATCCTTGTCAGACTGCGCAAGAAGCAGTCAAGCATTCATCAAATATAAATATTATGATTCAGCTAACCATATATCTGAACCTGAATCATTTCCACTTACATGCAAAGTGATGTTGTGAACTTGACACAACAACTGAGACGGGAGATTTGGGTAGTTCGGAATGCGAGAATTCGGGATCTTCCTAGTGGTAGCCGCAACCTGCCACAGAGAAAACTTCAGCATTCCATGGATCAATCAAGGTAATCTGATCAAACTGGTGTCTGTAACAGTAGCATTTGCAACGAAATCAAGTAATTAACCCAACGGTTTGGTTTGTGCTGAAATCAGCACGAATTGGCACCTGCTCGCTGTGCCCCTGGGGGAAGTAGTACACGAGGCTCCCCCGCTGCGGCAAGCACACGAGCGGCCCGGCGCACGCGTGCCAGAGCTCTGAGTTGATCACCTTCTTTGCACCTGAACACAAGCACAGTGGGCACTCGCATCACGCCTAAAGACAACGCATTCACCAACAATCCAGCGTCAGCGATCAGCACTACCGGAGGCACTTACCCTGCGTTTCTCCAAGGAGCTGCATTTCGTCTAGCAGCGCCGCCGCATTCCTCAAAACACCCGACTTTGGCTTCTCCTGTGAGGCCGCCATCTCCAGATGCTGAAGAGCAGCCGCTGTCTGTATGTATATGCCAAATTGCCAAATTTTTAACGATCGTAAGATCAACTCCCAAGTGCTAAGCGAGCAGCTTAGCCAGACTTCACCATTGATGAAACCTTCTCGGAAGTCAGGATGCCTGCATGCCAGTGTAAAGAGAAGCAGGGGACATCAACATCAACTTGTGTTGTGACAATCAGGTAAAGGAAGAGAGTACAATGCAGTGGAGGAAGAAGGCCCTGAATTCATTCGGAATGGCTGGGCTAGCTAGCTTGGGTTGGGTTGGGTCCCCATGGCTAAAACCACCACCCTTTCCCAAGAAAGCAAGCGGCTTTTGTGGTTTTGCGCCACACTCCTACACAGGTCTCAAAGAGCCAGCCGAATTAAAGCCAACCAGAGCTAAGAGCTAGGCGCAGAGTGGAATGGCGCTCAAGAATCTTAGCCTGGTGCTCCACGAAATGCCACGCGGCGTCGCTCACTGCTTCAGGCATGGCCTGACGAAGACAACGGAACAAGAAACGCCCCCTATCTATGATCACTAGTACTACAAGTGCTTTCCCCAGGCAGGTTAGCTAGTAGCCGCATTTCAATTTTCACCACAAGAAGAACCAGGCGATCCGGCTCAAGAACGGCAATGCAGGATGGCTACAACCACACTGATAATGCACTGCAGTCTGCTCCGCAAGTACGCGCCAAGAATCATTCCAGAGGAAGCAAGCAGAGAGCGACGCAGGCATGGAGTCATGGAGAGCGTGAGAGAGGCAGGCTTAACCAAGAACAAGAACGCACCTCCTAAAAGCGACGCAGTGGCGCCTCCGGTGGATGCTCGTGAGAACGAGAGAGAAGGCGCAAGCACAAGCTCAAGCTTAAGACCACCAGGTGCCAACGGCGCAGCGCCAGGGGTTGCTCTGATAAAGGCGGGGAGGGGCAGCGAGAGAGATGGGCAAGCAGCAAGCTCCAAGCTCGTGCTGCGGCCGGGAGAGCACGCGAGGAGGAGGAGGTGGCGTAGTAGTAGCAGCCTAGCAGGAGCACTGGAGCAGCAGTATACTAGCCGTAGTACTAGTAAGTAGGCAGTAGCAAGCAGCGGTAGGATGGGGGCAGTAGATGGCAATGATACGGCTGGTCGTGCTCCCTTTCCTCCGGTGTGCGCCTTTCGCTGCCCCCTTCCTCTCTCCTCTCTCTGCAGCTCGCATCGCTCGCAGTCGCAGCCTCCCCCTCTCCCTCTGCTGCGTCTGCTCTGCTTTGGGCTAAAGATGACGACCTTTCGAGGGGAGAAGCATGATTCCTCATTTGCGCAGGCATGCTGCGTGTCCCAAGCCCCTCTCTCTCACACACACATGACACATCCTCTCTCTTGCTTCTCTTGCTTCTCTTTTTGGTCTTGACGGATCCCCCAGTCGTCAGCGCCGCGTGCAGGGGCGCAGTACGTGGTGCTGGTACGTACTGCATGCTGTCTACGGGTACAGCCAAGCGCGACGCGCCATCGCTCCCTCCCTCCCTGCGGCGGCTGCGGCAGCTGCTGCTGCTGCTGCTGCTGCATACGGGGTACGGGAGAGGGAGGCGAGACGGGACGGGTCGTCGCGGACCGGCTCGATCGGGCTCGATCGGCGCACGCGGCTACGTAGTAGCTAGTAGAGCTGGCTGCTACGCTGCTGCTGCTGAGACTGAGAGCGTGGCAGCTTTGCCGCGTACACGGCTACACGCATGACGCATCCATCGGCCTCTTGGGGCTGTGCATGCAGCGACGGGCGACGTAAAGATTTTCACCGTGCGAATGGATCGGATCGGCCGACCACCGCGTGCATATTGACTGTTTCTTTTTTTTTTTTTTTCTCTCGATCGAACGGGACATTTGACTGTTTCGCATCGGCCATTTGGTCTCCCTTGCTGGTAAGAAATTCCTGGGCATTGCATGCATTTGCAGGGCACGTACGGGCGCTGGCAATTGATCGGCACAGTAAAATTAATTCAGTGGGAATATGCAGGCATGGGGCATGCACGTACGTACGTATCGTAGAGCACGACCGTATCTGATGCTACTGCATGCGTCTACTCGATGTGGATCGTATACGTGCTGTGGAGTGTTTGGGCTCGAAAGCTAAGACGCACGCCAATAATGAGATTCTCCAGTGTGGAGAGCGAGCTAGCCGCGCCTTTTTGCGGTTGACGATAAAAAAAAAGTCGCTTTCTTCACTTACCCAGGATCAACATGAGGAATCATGCAAATCATCACTGTGGCCTCTGCTTATCGATCTACGAGGGTGGCTCGCTAGAATCATTTCTTCACCCTTTACCAGTAGGGGAAAAGAAAGGTCGATGAGACGATGCAAAATGCGAAAAAGCGTGCTTGCTTCGCATGCTGTTGTAAAAAGGGCAAAAGTGCGTAACTAGTCCGAAGAGGAAAGAATGTACTGTACAATTGTACATCTCGGCATGATCCTGAAGCCTTGGTACCTTTAAACAAGCGCAATGACAAAGTACGTAGATTAGAACATAAAGGAACAGACCACGGATTTTAACGTGTAAAAACCTTTTCGAGATAGGAGGGACAAAAACCATGGATATCTATCAACAAAACTTTATTATTTGGAAGAGTTAGAGTACAATGCGAATACAATATTGTGTTTTCCTCGTGCGGCTTATAAAAGGTATTTATAATGGTGATGACCTAGGTCAAACTTAAACAATTCGCTCCGCTTTAGCATGAGCCTACCAGCGCTCGCCCTTCGCTCTGCTATGTTAGAAGTTGGTCTTCCTCTTTGAATTTGGATCATATACCAACAAACTCCATCTTATAGCATAATCAATGTACACATCTTCCTAGAACAACAAAGAAAACCACTGGCACCAAAAGCAACCAGGGTTTAAAGAGGTAATACCAACTAGGTTGAAGCAAAGCTCAGTTTGACCTACCGGCGATGGTCCTTCGGTAAGCTCCGTTAAAAATTGATGTTTCTCTGAATTTGACTCATATATCAACAAATTCGTATCAAGTTAGTAGCCTCGCGCACTTTATAAACGAAGTGCAGAAAGGCTTCACGCGCGTACGTGGTTTTACAGCGCCAACCTTCACACGGTCACACACTTTTCTATCCGGCAAAAAAGAAGCAACCCATCACCGCAATCATCAATATTCCTCATGTCCTATAGAAGCAGCAGTTTGATCGTCCAACTTTCTTTCACCTCGCACCGTTGAATAGTTTTTTTTTATGCTTATCTGCCACTGGGTCTGTTGGTTTATAATTAAGCTATAGCCCATTTTCAAGAGCCGAGCGTTTAACTCTCAAATCTATTTTTGTCAAAGTTCTAAAGTTTTATCTATGTTTAATGAAGTATTTATATTGAGTACTTAAAATCGTGCATATAGATTTGTCTCAATAAATTTTTTTCGATAATATTATTATTTTAAGGAATTTTATAGTTATAATTAATACTCCCTCCATCTCAAAAAATAAGGCATATAATTTTTTGACACGGTCTTTAAAGCGGAACTTTGACCATTCATTTCTTTCAAAATATGTCATTAACAAATACAAAATTAGCATCATATTAAATATCTTATTGATGAAGGAAATAATATTGGATTTTTTTTAAACGGTCTCTATCTTTGAATCCATTCCTTTGTGCGTATAATGTAATTCTGATTATAATATGATATTTATCTTTTTCTTAAAGACGACATGCTGTAATATTTTGTACCCATTTTTTAGATTTTGTGTAGCAACAGCTGGCGGCATACCCACACAGGGTACTCACAGAATGAGAAAGACTTCTCAAAGGCAGTATCAGTTATGGTCTTTTTTCTGAGACAGTTTCAATTACGAGTTAAGCCAACCAAATTAAAACAGGATCGCACTATCCACCACTCCCAACTATGGCCTTGTTTGTTTTAGATTAAACTTGAGTTGTGTTTTACTGTAATAAATTTGTGACCCACTCGAAAGACGTTTTATATAATTCAAAAAATTATGAAAAAATATTTTACAAACTCTAAGAGAAACTATTTAAAACCCCATAAAAATGGGTACAAAATATTACATCATTTGGCTTATACAAAAATAACAAATTTTTAATTTAATTTGAAACAAACTAATCTCACCCATCCGAAAAAAAACGTCGAGCCAAAATGTTACAGCTCCCACGCCACGCGCTGCGGCAATGTATCCGGAGGATTTCGCCGCGGTGACGTACGCTTCAACCGGCCGGCTGCTGATTCCGGTGACGCAATGTTCCACGGCACGTCGTCGCATGTTGATCGGTCGTTGCTCTCGATGTTGCTCACGCTTGCGCGTATAACCGCCCGCTTCCAGGGCGTTGGAACCAATCGCCACACACGTCCACGCATGCCTCCTCGGCTGAGCTGCAGCTCAGCCCAGGCTAGCTAGAGCCAGACAAAACCACGAAAAAAAGAAAGAAGAAAAAAAACGAGCAGGCAAAGGAAAGAAAGGCAAAGGCCGAGACGCGACGCAGGGATGGATCAACTCGGGGGCGCGGATGCAAAGGCGGGCGATACGCTTGTCCGTCTCGGGCAGGAAGCTCGAGCTCTCTTCTCTTCCCTGCGAAGATCCCTTGCACCGATCGAGAGCCAGAGCAGGTAGCGTCGCGTTGCGCATCACCATGGCGACCGACGGACGGACGTGCCAAAAGAAGGGGGTGCGCATGCATCGATCGCTCTTCCGGCCTCCGGCTCCAGGTACGCACGGAGCCAGGACACGTAGGTACAGACAGGTTTTCCAAGCAGGCTTGACCGCACGGCACGCCTCGGCCGGCGCATGCATGCCTGCGCCCCGTACCATGCCGGAAATCCACTGATCTCTCCATGCATGGTCGCTCAGCGTACAGCACGCGTCGCTGGGTCGTCGTCATCGCCGGCCGCCATGGCTATATACAATGGGAACGAGGTGATGATGAAGGGATGTATGCCGAATCCGCATGCGTTCCTAGTTCCTACGGGCGGCGAGCACGCGTCGCCGGAGCACGGCCGGCCGGCGACGGCGAGCGGCGAGCGGCGCGCGTGGTGGGGCCGGGGCGGCGGGGGCAGCGGGGGACAGAATCCCGGGAATGTTGCGGCGCCCTGCCCCACGGCCACGCCGCCCGGGGGACAGGACGTGTCACATGACGTCAACCGTCAGAGGGAATCAAAAGCAGCTCCCTAGTAATCATACAAACGGCCCTTTCCACGCCTCGGCATTCGCCAAGACCCAAACAGTGCTGCCCAACCCAATCCCATGCACGGACCCAAACAGCCACACCGCCCAATCCTCCCTGCTCCAGGAATTATTAACCTTACGAAATGTCCAGATGGTAGTACTCCTACGTATTAGTGCATGCAGACACTTGGCATAGGACTAGGAGGATATGTATGCTGTAAAAAAAAAAGCACACCACTTTACGTATAGGAGTATGCTGTACTCGTTGGTAGCCGTAGAGCACTGTGTGGTCGTGTCTTGATGCTAGCCCATGCATTTCCGTGGAGTGAATCGCGTGGCACAGTGGCGGCGCATGCGCGTTCGATGGCGAGCTACGCGCCTAGCCACCTTTTATTCTTCACTTCTTCTTTCGCGTGCATGTTCCACATCCACCCGTATGTCCCCGTCGTCAGAAGAAACGGATCGGCGCTACTCATCTAGCAATAAGCTGTACGTGTGAAGACACGGCGCAGAGACGAGATGGCCCGGGTAAAATTGCCAGGGATTCACTTTTGCTGCTACCTCCATTCCTCACCTCCAATACTGATCAGTACTCCTACTAGTACCACTCTTCCATTTTGTATTAAGAAAACTCTTGCTTTTCCAAAATAAAAATCTCTTTCACATTAGCACACGTACCTTCGCTTGATATGAGACATTGCCGTGGTACGTACGTGGACGTCTGACGTACCTTCCCCCCTTGCAGGCTTGCTGCCGTGGTGTAGCTGTGTCGAGGCTGTCACAGATCATAACACATGCATACAGCATGCCCTGAGCTACTTTACGTACGTATACGTGCGTGGCTCTACGTACGTACGACTCTACGCCTCACAAGGAGAAACACTGTCAGCCACAGCATGCCCCTGAGCAAGCTGAGTAAAGTATACTAGTACTACTGGTACTCTATATATTATCGCAGGGGTCCAGCACTAATGATGAGCTTTTAAGCCCGTCAAGCCCTGAGCTCCAACCATTTTGTCACGCGGAAAGGCGTGCCCGGGGATAGGATACACAAGCCGCAGCAAGCTAAGCAGCCTTGGAATCTTGCGCATGATTAGATGGGTTTAGATTTGACAGGGGAGCCCTTAAGCTACACCCACGCGGCCAATGGATCGGGCCTGAAAGTCCAAGCGAGCTGGAGCCGAGCTAGCTAGAGTGGTCACCGGTCACAGCTAGCTCCGGCCGAGAGAGACAATCCAAAACCCTGGAATCCAAAGGCGAAAGCACCGCAGTAGTGCAGGGCAGCACGAGAGAGGAGAGGGAAGAGGACGGCGAGGTCGTAGACGGGGAAAGAGCACCGGCTTTTTTTGACCAGCACGGCGGCGGCGGCGGCGTGTCCGTCCCGTTGCTTTTGCCCACGGGCCGTGGGGCGCGTGCTTGCTCCGAGCCTCGGACCACTCATGGTTGTCTTGTCCCCGCGGCTTAACACTCCATTAAAAAATCGCTAAATCATGGTGAGACATGTTTGAAATGTTTGATGGAGTCAACATTTTTAAATATAAGTTTTATTACTTACGCATAAAAATCTAAGCAATTTTCCGCTAGAATCCGACGTTTTATCCTTTAAAAAACCTAGTGATTTCCTAAGGCTAAACCAGATGATCTTTATATCTCTTTTTCAACGAAACCGAACAATTGGCCAACGAAATTAGGGCATGTTTTTCTCTAGCTTATCTTATATACTTATTTATTTATTTGACTTATCTTCTAACTTTGAGAATTTTTTGAGGTGACCTCGAGAGCTGGGTACTTTTTTATTAAGAGAGCTTCTAGACATGTCTTTGAGATAGAAAAAATCTTATCAAAAAAAGTTACCTATGTTTTAAATGAAGATAAACAAATAAGTAGATAAATCACATGATCCAAATAAATCGTACAAAATAGAACCATTTTTTTCCCTCGAAAACCCTAGCGATTTTTTTGTCTACTCCTTTTTGTGTAGATTTTAAAAATAATACTTCATCAAATTTTAACCCCCCCCAAAAAAAAACATACACGCTTTGGTTGTCGTCGCCACATGCATGCCGCTGTGGCCTGTGGCGTCGCTGCGTGCGAGCGAGCGCAACGAGCGCCTGCGCGGTGCGGTGCGGTGCCACTGCCGCGTCCGTCTCGTGGACCGAGGCGCACGCGCGCGCGGGGCAAAAGGCGCGGGCAGAGGCAGGCCGACTCGATGGCGCGGGGCGGGGGGCGCATCGCATCATGGTGGAAGTTAGGGTGCGAGGCGCATGGTCTCATGGATGATGGATGGGAGGTGGCGCAGCGGCCGCGCGCGCGGACGTCGACGCCTGCTTTCCCCTGTCGCGTCGCGCCGCGCCTCGCGCGCGGTGGTATGCGTGGTCTCGTTGGGATCGCTGGTTTGGTCGGGTTAGGCCATGCGCAGGTCCGCGGGTCAAAGCTTTACTGGAAAGGCTAAATGGCCACCAGAAATAAAAAAAATTGCACCGTCTAATGGGCTATTATGGGCCATGCTATTGCGGGCGCAGGGACGGCCCGACGGGCATAGGCAATGCTCCAGTCCAATGTGGATTGTTGGCCGTCAGATTCTCTTCCAGCTAGCGGATTCCTGTTCCTGTTCCTGTTCCTGTTACCTTTTGTATAACTCCAAGACTTTGAGAAGTGCTTGATCTGCTTCTAGTGGCTGGTTCGTTTAGTTTATGTTATTTTTAAGAGTTTTTAGAGGTAACCGTATGGTTTTTTTAAACTAGAAAAAAAAAAGAAATCGTCTTTCTTTTCAGTTCAGGCTAAACCACTCTAAATCCCACAAGGTAAAATTTGACATGAATTCATCAAGCATGCCATTTTATTGTATCATATAAAAATGCATGAGTTTTGATATTAAATACTAGTTGAGCGCATATAGAATGGAGACACAGAAAGAGAAATGCTGCATCGAAATTATCAAAGAAATTGAAAAAAAAATAGGCCTCATGCCAAAAGCTCTTCAAAATTTTAAACAAAAAATCTTGTCATATGAAATTTCTATAGAACAAGTGTGCAAATGAAAACACAACAAAAACAATTTTGGTTTGTTTGCGAGCCTGTTTGTTGTTCATACGTTGACTGCACATTCATTCGCGAATTGATGCCCAATGCAATTAGTCAGTTTTTGTCCTAGGCCTGGCTTTCCCTCCTTTATCGATGTACAGATCCCTGGGCTCTCTTATGTAGAGGACGAGGTAACGAAAGAACAGACAAGAATACAGGCAAGGAAAAGCAGCTGGTGATTCAGCACGGCCTTAACTTTCAGCCCGTTAGGCCCTACCAATCCAAGCTGGGCTGTTGAGGGTCTGCAAAGCCTCAAGGCATGCTGTGGAGTTCTCGTTGAAATTCAAATTTGAACCGGAGACAAGTCAAGCTTGTTAAATTCTGCGGTAGCCGGTAGGTAGCCAGTGTTCAAAGCATAAACAGTACTGTTTTGTCAAAACTACTCCAATTAACAGAGACAAAATTCTTCACCTGTCCGTGGTTCTATCCACACTTGGGCCTGGTTTGTTTTGGCTTAAATTAAATTAAAATTTGTTATTTTTGTACAAGTCAAATGATGCATTCCCTCCGGTCACAAAAACAAGTCACTGCTGACTTTTAAACACACATTTGACCATTTGTCTTATTCAAAAAAGTATATATAATTTATCATTTATTATATCGTGATTTGTTTAATCATTAAAGGTACTTTAAACATGACTTATATTTATGCATGTTTGTACTAAAATTTTGAATAAGACGAACGGTCAAAGATGTGTTCAAAAGTCAACAACGACTTGTTTTTATGATCGGAGGTAGTAATATTTTATAGTCATTTTTAAGTGGTTTTAAATAGTTCTTCTCAAAATTCATAAGATGTTTTTTTATAACTTTTTAAACTACTTAAGCCGTCTTTTGAGAAGGTTTTTTTTCAGATTAAAATTTTCAGCAACCTTTAACGGAAACCTTGATTCACCGGTAAATTTTCCAGTGAGAGCTGATGTGCCCTGACTGCGTTGATAGGTAGTACAGCCGAAGCGATCGTCGATGCATATCATTGCCAGGCCAGGTGGCGTTTTCCGCTAGTCTCAGGTCAGCCGGCCATCTCCGCTGAGCAGCAGCAGCAGCAATCAAAGAAGTAGGAGCAGCAGCACCGCAGCACATTCAACGCGCCGCGGCCCTATCAGAAGCGGAGACCAGCGGGAGCAGTCTAGCAGGGGTAAGCAAGCTGCATGATTGCAAGTGTGAAGCTTCAGAGAAACTGGGAAAAACCTTATCGCCTCTTTCGAGACTTTGACTGTTCAATATAAATATGGAGTAGTATATGTGGAACATATTTGCGGCCTTCGATTGGTTGTTGAGCCAAAGCAAAACTGTACCCACCACATTCACCAGTATTTTATTGCTTGCTGCAGCATGCGTGATGCGAGATGTCAAAACCCGAAAGAGCGAAGGACCATGATCTATGGTCTTGTTTATATTACTCCATATTAAAGCTGAGTTGAGTTTTATCGTAGCAAATTTATGACCCCCTTAAAATACATTTTAAAAATTTTAAAAATTATGAAAAAATTATTGTACAAACTCTAAGGAGAACTATTTGAAACCCACATAAAAATGACTATAAAATATTGCATCATTTGTCTTATACAAAAATGACAAGTTTTCATTTAATTTAATTTGATTTAATCTTAAACAAACAAGGCCTATATCCGTTCTCTCTAATTTAATTTAATTTAGACGAATTTAAACACAAAAACTTCAAAGTAGATTTCTGATTTCTTGAGGTGTTTAGTATTACGCTACTACCTTATCTGTATCCGTTCTCTCTAAAACATTTACATTTTTTAGTCAGCAGACCTAGATAATATATTCTCTCACATATATTTCTAAAGTGACTATAAAAGGCGTCTATGTAATTTCCTCGGAAAACCATCTTAATCTTTATAAAAAGGCAGAATATGTCTTACATTACAAAGACATAAGAAATAGTGAGCTCTCGTTCATCCATATCGAGATGCCCGAATGCGAGAACACACACGTCGCCCAAAATTCATGCCTTAAGCCATGCCACCTTAATTTCCCTTCGTCTGATCGGTGCCTTCATGTGATCAGTCACCCAAAATCTAGAAGAAACCTTTTTTAAAGAAAACAAGTCTTTTTTTTGTTTTTATTAAATTGCATCGCAAGTCTCTAAAGTTGTCATGCGTTTTTAGCTAGATCCAAAACTTCCCAAACCGGCTGTTTCAATGCATGAAGTTGTCTTGTACTTTTTAGTTAGATTTAAAGTGATATGGAGAGGGTGATTTTGATGGCATTGCTTTCTAGTCAACATAATATGTGAACATAAATGGTATGTGTCATACCAAATCAACAAAAATTAATCCAAAATTTTAAAATACATAAACTCTAATTTTCTTTTAAAATCCTAAATACATAAATACATAAAATCCAAGGGAAAAAAAATCTAAAATCCATAAATAACAGAAAAGGTAGTAAAAAGATAGAACATACTAAAATTCGTAAAAAGCAAGAACTAAAATTCATTTTAAATTATAAAATCATTCATAATATCTATAGTGCAAAAAATGTTATAAATTAAAATTTAGCTTGTCATTCTTGTGCAAACCAAACGATATGATATTTTGTTGCCATTTTTTGTGGGGTTTTAAATAGTTTTTTAGAGTTTCTAAAATAAATTTTCATAATTTTTTGGGTTCTCCCAGACCTCTCTCGAGCAGTCAAAACATTTTCATATTAAAATTTTCAGGAACTTTCGACTGAAAATAATAAGCCTATATAAATTTTAAAATGTGGGAACAGAGGGGTCGAGTTGATAAGGAGGGGAGGGAGGACGGGTCGAGACGTGTGGATAAAGAGAAAGTAATGGGGAGTATTTTATTTTTAAAATAAATTTAAAAGTTTTCTAAGGTTTCTTCATATTATACAAAAAATTTTAAACAAGTTTCAGAATTCCTACATATAGTTTTATATAAACTTGGGATTTTGTAAGTTTATTATGGCTTTTAGGATTATCTAAGTTATTTTACAAATTGTATATATAATGAATTTTGTTTTTTTTAAGTTTTAAATGTATTTTATGATTTTTAGATTTTTTTTAATTCCAGGCTTTTAAATGATAACGAGTGGCCATTTGTAACCACATATTATGTTTACTAGACAACCATCTCATCAAAACCACCTTCTCCGTAACACTTTAGACTTAACAAAAATGATAATGCTGTGTTGAAAACATGGGATAATTTCAAGGACCTACACCGAAATTTACTCGTTTTTTATGCTATGTGAGCGTATGCAATTCCCGTGCTTAGATAATAATAACTTAAAAAATATCAAATGATGCCGTACCATATTGCGGTTAATGACTTTGTGTTTGGCTCATTCATTTACCCTGTTGGCCATGTGTGCCTTACGTTTCAGTATTTTTATTGTTCAAGCTCCTTATTGCTCTACTTAAGAAGATATGTCTATAATTAAGGAAAGTATAAATCATGTATATAATCTCTTTGGGATGCTTAATGAGTTTCTTTTCAAAGAAGCCTGGTTTATTTTCACATGAATACTAATAGACGATATACCGTTATAACGGTATAATTGTTTTATATGGTGTTTTATATGTTTCATACGGTGTTTTATTAGTATTTTACGTGTGTTTCACATGATGTTTTATGAGCGTTTCATGCGTCTTGCGCAGTGTTTCTCATGATGTTTTATGTGAAACACAAATATTGTTCCAACAATATGTCGTTCGCTAACAGTACTTTTTCTAAGCCAAATAATCCAACAAACAACTGCCAACCCATAAGAAACAACCTTTAATTTCTTAGGGATTTTCTTTTTCCCTCAATATCATTCTGGATCCCCCAAATTAGGTATTGACTCATATTGATAGGTATCAGGAAATGCTTAGGCGAGGGGTGGCGGCACAGCGGGGGTTGGGCGGCAACGTTGGCGGGGGCAACGATTGGGCGTGGACTAGGCAACGGTAGTGTCGGGCGTCAACGTTCGGTGCGTGGCGCGATGGTGTGGTGGCCAGATAGGGTAAGAGTTCAAATCCGCGACGGGTGGACCCATCTAATGTGTTTACGTCGGCGGCCGATGTAAATAAAACATGTGGCAAATTTATGTCGGTCTGACTGACGTAAACACGAGGAGTAGAGGGCATTTCAGACCTAAATTATGATCACCTGTATTTAGGTCGGCTTGGTCGACGTAAATAGGACACATGGCGTATTTACATCGGCCAGGCCGACGTAAACAAGGGTAGTGTGACTCCTTTCATGACTAAGTTCTGATCATCTGTGTTTACGCCAGCCAGACCGATGTAAATAGAGTCATTTAAATTGGTCCGCGTAAGCCGACGTAAATATTAGGTTTATTTACGTCGGCCTTCTTCGAAGATGGAAACAAAACTGGTTGTGTTAACAAATCGGATTCCTCTAGTGATTGGTGTATAAGCATAACGAGCGAGGTGGCCCGCGCATTTGCGTGGTTAGATTTGTTTTGGTATATGGTGTTTATTTTTAACTCATAATCTATCTCTAACATATTAGATCGGATTTAGAGTTTATCTCTAATATATTATATCAACTTTACTATTTAATATGAATTTCTAATATTTTCTTTTAATCTAAGCCGCATAGATCTTTTTTCTTTGATTAATCTACCCCGTTATAATTTGGTGCCATAGTTGATTGAACGGATAAAATAACCATATTATATCATCTTTAGTATTTAATCCGAATTTCTAATATTCTTATTTTAATCTAAGCCGTTATAATCCGGCCCCACAAAATCAACGGCATAGATCTTTTATTTTTTTTTCTTGATTTATGTGAAAATTTCTTTGATTGATCTTGGCTGTTATAATTTGATCCCACCATTGATCGAACGGATGAAATAATTTGGATGATGTGGACGAACGTGTTGGCTTCTTTTTCCCTCCTTTTATATATATAACGAGCAACGTGGCCCTCGCGTTTGCGCGGCTAGAGTCGACATATAGATTTTATCTTTAATTCATAATCTTTTTTTGGCTAATCTCCAACTAATAATCTATCTCCAATATATCAAATCAAATTTAAAGTTTATCTCTAATATATTAGATCAGGTTTAGTAGTTATCTTTTTAATCTTTTCAATACTGACCGTTAGATTTACATAATAATATCCATATTCAACGATGTAGATCTTTTCTTTTTTCTACGATTAACGTGAGAGTTTCTACGATTTTCGATTAACATGGAAATTTCTAGGATTTTAGGATTAATGTGGTGGCTCCGTTTAACTCTGTTTTATATAGATAGTAGATGGAGATGGTTTTTAATATTTAAATAGTATGATTAGATTTTATTTGAGAAAAGACCGGATTTTGTATCCGCACTTTATTTTACCAAAATATTTGATATCTACAACATTATTTAAATTACTGTCCGATCGCTACCTTACTGGTTTTAACGGACGGTCGGTCAAAAATTATTCCTACCATTTTCAGCATGGACGCCTGACTACCATCGAGGTCAGTAGCGTTCGGACCCAATCGGCTTCGTAAACATATTCATGTGCAGCAACATGAATCGTACGGCTCTATGCTGTGCAACGTTCTCGTCATATGTACCTTGTGGTGCTACCGGATTCAATTATCACTAGCAGGGCAGCTGCTCTACGTACACTACTAAAAACAAATGCTATTATACCAGCACGTACATCAGTGTCGATTGGAATATAACTGATACTAACAGTGGCATCATTTCATAGTAACATTAGCGATTCGGACTTTTAGCGACGATTAGAGATAACAGTAAAGATTTCTTTTGCAGGCGGTACAAGTTAGCTGGCACGCGAGCTCATCCGCACCGGTTTGTATTACGATACGAACCGGTATTGATGGAGTGATGCTTCGTTTCTGAAAAGGTTAAAAAGTATGCATGTGCTTGTTATATCAGAGAGCGTGGCTGGGTGAGTTGGTTACAAGAGTGAGGCGTGGATCAAAAGAGGGCAAGATGTGCTGGGTTTGAGTCCTAGTTTTCTCAATATTTCGTAACTTTTTAAAAGAAGTTCATAACTTTTTGAAACAAGTCTAGATCTCTTAGACATCAGTCCCGAAATACCGGTACCGGTTCTAAAATCAATACTGAAAGGTCTATTCAACCGGTAGTTTGGTAGTGGTGGTATTTCGTAGTGTTGTGCATGCATTATTTTCACGTATGGTTTCTTAGTGCTACCAAACACACACGAGATGATTCGTCTCACAAAAACACTAGTCCAGAAGAATAACTTTTATGATTTTTATAAATTAATTGTGATAGTAATTAATAGTTAAAGATATATTTCAAAATTCATGTTAGTGTCTAAATTAAATATCATATTTATAGAAAATGGAGAGAGAGGAATATGCAACGCGTCATGCATGTGATCTGATTGAGCTAACAGTTCGATCGACGGATATAATCGAAGCTAGTGACCATGCATGTATGACTTATTAAGAATATTTTCAATAATACTTGCTATAAAAAATTAACATGTCTTATAGAGATAGCAAATAGATAACCTCTTAATGCTAGCTATAGTATTGTCTCTACAATTAGTTTGATTTCATATGTAATATATATGCATATGCACCTATAATATGCCATAAACCATTTTTTTTTATCTAAGAGCTAGTCTCTCCCCCCCTCTCTGTTCTATAATCAATAAGTTGATTTAGCAACCTTATAACCAACTGATTTAACACCACTAGAGTTAATGAGAACAAAAAATAAAACACATCCAAAATATGAAGGACAAATAATACGCACATCATTGCTGTCTACCACCCTATCCTTTTATAAAGATATTTCTATATACTCCTTTATAACATGTGGGAGCTAAGCATGCATGCACACTTTTAGCCATTGTGTGTAGTAAAATATTCGAATTTAAAATACACAGAGATGATAAAAAGAGCGATATAATACACTCGTTCATTTCGTGGCAAATAAATATATGCAATGGACCTTGCAGGAAGCAGACGGGAACTTGGCTAATCAGGACGTACAGTTCAAAGCAGCGTAAAGGAATCGAGGAGAAATGGTTTGGTGTCGACTCGCGGTACTAGTCTGTCCAAACGATATCTGACGTACTAGCAACTAAGAGCATTTACGTTCATGCTTAATCAGCTCGCTATAAACATATCAACTTATAGCATTTTGCTATCTTATATAGAGGACAGAAGAAGAATTGAAGAGAGAGATTATACATGGATCTATAGATAGCCTTTCCAATAAACTAGTTACTACGTACCTTATAGTTAGTGTATAGCTGATTCTGAGACGCATGTACACTGTTACACGTTGATCAATAATGATTTTTCAGACCATTACTTCTATCTATAATACAAAGCGCTAGACACGCGCTACAGCACTTCGCAACCAGCCTGGCCACGTCCCCACGTCGCTTCGCGTCCGTCCGATCGCGGCCGCCGGCTGCATCCAGCCGTCCGTCCATGATTTATATATAAAATAGTTTTTTTCGCAATGGATCGAGCAAGGCCGTGCCTTGCCCAGTTGGCTAGAGGAGCTAACTCTCAGTCGTGAGGCCACAGTTCGAATCGAATCTCGCCTTTTCTCACTTATTTTTCCGATGCCTTGCCTCCGCACGCTGTAATCGCCGAGGCCACCGTTCGAGGGAAAATCGGGTGTATGACACCCAATTCGATGACCCCATTCCATATGACATTAAATTAGTCTGCCTTTAGCTATATAACACCGAGCGCATGAATTCCTCTCTCAAATGACATTTTCTCCCCACGTGCTACAGTACTGGCCGGCCAGGGTGGCCACGTCACCCGATTTTTACGGACCGTTCGATCGGCTTTCTACGTTGATTAACGGCTCTGGCATGTGTTTTTGCAAAAAGACCCCTGTGCTTTCGTGAATCAACCCGCACTCCACCTCCTCTCAGCCATTCCGCAACCCTAGCCGCGCGCCCTCCTGCCCCTCCACGACCCGCCCTCGCCGTCGCCCGTGCTCCATCTCTCCTAGTCTCTCCACGCCCTACCCCGCCGCCTCCGCCAGCTCCTCGGTTGCTCGCCCCACCGCCGCCGTTTCGTCCCCGAGCCATCCTCTCTCCCTTCCGCCACCGCCCTCCTCTCCCCGTGCCTCCGCCTGCGCCGCCGTCTCCCACTGCGGCCCTCCTCTCCTCTAACTGCCGCCGTGGCTAATCTGGCGCCACCGGGCTTCGGCGAGCCCGGATCCGCACCTGGGAGACCGGATCTAGCGACGGCGGGGCTCCAGCCTGATAACGCCGCCGCCACGCATCCCCATGGTAGGCCCGCGCCTTCTCATCCTCTTCCTTCTTCGATTCGACCGCCGCCGCCACGCGTCCCCACGGTAGCGCCGCGACTCTTCCTCCTTCGATTCAACCGCCACCGTGCCTTCTCCTCCATCGCCGCCGGCACACCTACTCACTGTATCCCCTCGCCTCCTCCTCCATTTTTGATTCAACCTTCCATCGCCATGTGAAGCAGTGTGGTACACTAATGGTATTGAGTCATTTCTGTTATTAAGTGCTTTTTTGTTGAAATCATGATGCTTTTAGTTGTGCTTATCTATTGCAGAGACAGAGTATGGAGCAATGACGTTTATTATTAGTTGTGCTATGCTCACTTTTTGTTATGTTGTTGAAAAGAAATGGCTCCAATTTTGCTAAGTACATTGATGCTCCCAAGGATGATAAAAATATGAAAGCCATTTGGGTGCCCAAATGTTTGATGACTAACCCTAAAGGACCCAAGAATAAGTTTTGGGTACCTAAATCCCAAGCTTAATCTCATGTGTATAGGTGAACTACAAGAGCGGTGGTCGGCATTAGATCTTTGATAGCGGTTGTACTCAACATATGACCGGTTCCTCTCGTATGTTCACCTCACTAGAAGAGAAGAAGGACCCCTACCACAAGATCACATTTGGGGACAACTCCAAGCGAAAGGTAATCGGTATAGGTAAAATCGACATATCCAACGATATACCATCTCAAATGTTTTTTTAGTTGAAGCTTGCAATTTCAATCTCCTTTCCGTCGCTCAAGTGTGTGATTTGGGTTTTGATTGTCATTTCTCTAGTAGCGGCGTTCGTGTCGTTTCTTCGGTTGATCAAAGTGTTGCTTTCGAGGGCAAACGATTTTCAAACTTGTATTTGGTCGATTTCACTAATCGTGATTCTTTGCAAAACAAGACTTGTCTTATCACCAAATCTTCACTTGGTTGGTTGTAG
Source organism: Raddia distichophylla (assembly GCA_005191435.1). Lineage (NCBI taxonomy): Eukaryota > Viridiplantae > Streptophyta > Magnoliopsida > Poales > Poaceae > Raddia > Raddia distichophylla. Next base: position 416,752 of record SPJY01003720.1, read on the forward strand.
CATAGACGTCTTGGATATGTCGGAATGGACACTTTGAAAAAGGTTTTTAAGCACGAACTAGTTGTTGGAGTGAAGGATGTGAAGTTTGAGAAAAATAGATTGTGTAGCGCTTGTCAAGCCGGTAAACAAGTGGCTAATCCTCATCCTTCGAAGGCATTTATGTCAACATCCCGACCACTTGAACTTTTTCATATGAATTTGTTTGGTCCAACCACCTATGATAGCGTAGGAGGTAATTCTTATTGTTTTGTGGTTGTTGATGATTTCTCTCACTTCACTTGGGTGTTTTTCATTGCAAATAAAACTTTTACCGGTGACGTTTTCAAGCGTTTTGCTTTAAAAGCTCAAAAAGAGTTCGACTTCTATATAAAAAAGGTAAGGAGTGATAACGGCACCGAGTTCACTAACTCAAATATTGAAGATTTTTATGATGAGTTAGGTATTAAACATGAGTTCTCGACGGCCTATACTCCTCAACAAAATGAAGTAGTGGAGAGAAAGAATCGGACGTTAATCGAGATGGCGAGAACAATGCTTGATGAGTACAGCACGCCGCATGCCTTTTGGGTAGAAGCCATCAACACGGCGTGTCACGCAATCAACCGCCTCTATCTTCATCGACTCATTCACAAGACCTCATATGAACTCCTAGTGGGACGAAAGCCCAACATTTCATATTTCCGAGTTTTCGGGTGCAAGGTATACATTTATAAAAAGAGGATTCATTTGGGTAAGTTTTAAAAGAGGTGTGACACCGGTATTATGCTAGGTTACTCTTCTCACTCTAAACCTTTTCGTGTTTACAATTCTTCTTCCGATCGTGTTGAAGAGGCCTATGATGTGAAATTTGATGAATCTAAAGGCTCACAAGATAAGCGAGATGTTTTAAGTAATGTAGGTGATGAGCCACTTCGCGACGTCATGGATTTTATGGAGGTGGATGAAGTTCGACCCTCACCAGAGCTAAATGATGAAAACGAAGACGAACCCTCTATCTCCATCGATCCTCCATCACAAGCTCAACGCACCTCTCCAACAACAAAAGACGGAGAATTGGACGAGACTCAAATCGATCATATTAATCAAGCTCAAGATGAAGACGATGATCAACAAATATCCGTCCAACAACATCGCTCTATTGCCAAGGATCATCCTATCGATCAAGTCATCGGTAATCTCAATTAAGGCGTAAGAACTCGTTCACATATTGCAAACTATTATGAGCATCACGCGTTTGTTTCAATTGTTGAGCCTAGAAATATTGATGAGGCGTTGGCGGATGCGGATTGGATACTTGTCATGCACGAAGAATTGAACAATTTCACCCGCAATGAAGTTTGGGAGCTTATGGAGAGACCAAGAGATCACAACGTGGTTGGCACCAAATGGGTCTTCCGCAACAAGCAAGATGAAAACGGTGAAGTGGTTCGCAACAAGGCAAGATTAGTGGCGCAAGGATTCACTCAAGTTGCAGGTCTTGATTATGGAGAAACATATGCGCCGGTTGCTTGACTCGAAGCTATACAGTTACTCTTAACATTCACATCTCTTTACAACATTGTTCTTTATCAAATTCTTTATCAAATGGATGTTAAAAGTGTCTTTCTAAATGATTTTCTTAATGAACTTGTGTTTGTTGAGCAACTGCCTGGTTTTGAAAACCTTGAATAGCCTAACCATGTCTATAAGCTCACTAAGGCGCTATACGGTCTCAAGCAACCTCCTAGAGCATGGTATGAGCGCCTTAGGGGCTTCCTTATACAAAAGGGATTCAAAATGGATGCGATTGATTCCACTTTTGACAATGATTTATTTATTTGTTAAATTTATGTGGATGACGTTATATTTGGATGCACTAATCAAGCTATTTGCAAGGATTTTAAAAATATGATGTCAAAGGAATTCGAGATGTCAATGATTGGAGAGCTCACATTTTTCCTTGGATTTCAAATTAAACAACTAAAGGAGGGGACTTTTGTGTGTCAAGAAAAATATACTAAGGATCTCCTCAAGCGCTTCTCGATGATGGATTGCAAACCGATCAAGACACCTATGGCTACAAATGGGCATCTAGATTTGAATGAAAGAGGGAATCCCATGGACCAAAAGCTATATCGCTCCATGATCGGTTCGCTTCTCTATCTTACCACTTCTCGACCCAATATAATGTTTAGCGTGTGCATTTGTGCTCGTTTTCAACCTTCCCCTAATGAAGTGCATCTAGTTGCCGTAAAACGCATTTTGAGATACTTAAAATTCACACCTAGCCGAAGACTTTGGTATCTCAAGGGAGCGCGTGTTGAGCTTCTTGGCTATTCCGACTCGGATTATGCCGGTTGCAAAATTGATCGCAAAAGCATCTCGGGGGTTGTCACTTACTAGGACGCTCACTCGTGTCATGGGCTTCGAGGAAGCAAAACTCCGTGGCGCTATCTACCGCGAAAGCGAAATATGTAGAGGTAGGGAGTTGTTGTGCTCAACTTTTATACATGCCACGGATGCTTAGTGACTTTGGGCTAAAATTTGAAAAAGTGCCTCTTCTTTGTGATAAATCAAAGTGCGGTAAAAATTACCAATAATCCGGTTCAACATTCCCGTACCAAGCACATCGATATCCATCATCACTTCATTCGTGATCATGTTGCCAAGGGTGACGTCGTGCTTGCGTACGTGAGAATGGAGGATCAATTAGCAGATATCTTTACCATACCCTTAAATGAGGCACGGTTTTGCAAATTAAGAAATGAACTAAACATACTAGATAGCTCCAACGCGCGTTGATTGTCTCTCTTTTGGATTTTGGGTCTTATTTGAATTCTTTCGATTACCTTTTGACCCTTGTCACATTTATGGGGAGTTTGAGTTTATATCATAATTTCACAACTCTCCTTTATTGTGAAGAAATCAATTTGTTTTGAGTTAGCACATTTTGCCCTATATTTTAGATCAAAACAAATTTGAGCCTCATAGTATATCTCATATTCTCTTACCATTTTAAAATTCTCAAAATTCAAAAACTCATCCCTTTGAGAAATGCTTCATTTGAATAAACCTTTTTAACAAATTTTTTTTCTTGCTTGTTCCAAAGGTCTTGAAAATGCTTTATTAAAAAAAAAAGCTATGTGCTTAAACTCTGAAATGGACCATATGCTTGAATTGACATGTCAATTTCTTTATCAAGACATATTTTGGGTCCATACATTTTCTTGATCACAAGATCAAAATTTGGGTTTGAATATGGATGTCGTTTAGAATTTACCATATATATCTCATTCCTTCAAAACTAAGTCTTTCAAAATTGCTCTGAAAACTGCTCCAAAATTTGAATTTTCTTGGTTCTTGAGCAAAATAGGAGAAAAATCCCTTCAAAAGCATTAAGATTTAAATTCTATATGGGTTGAGCCCGTTCGGTGTTGTTTGACTCAGTTTCGACGGATTTTTCAATCCATCGGACCCAGTCCGACCACCACCGGACCCGGTCCGATGGGCTGGCTGGCTAGGCAGTTATTAGCCTCTCTGTCGGACCCAGTCCGACGGTCATCGGACTCAGTCCGGTGAGGTGCCTCCTGTTTTTGGCTAAGTACCTGTATGCATCGGTTCTATCGGACCCAGTCCGACGGAGTGTACTGTTCGCTGTTCAACGCGCGGACGGCTCTGTTGGACCTGGTCCGACGGCGTCGGACCCGGTCCGATGACTGGATCGCGGCCCTATTTGCTGGATCGTACCCCTCTGTCTTTCCTCTCTCTCCTCACTTGCCTCCTGTTTCTCTCCCACAACTCAGGCCGCCGCCTCCCCTCTCTTTGACGGCGCGGCTTCTCTGGCGATCTCCGGCAACCACCCTCACCATCTTCGGCCTCCCCTCGTCTTCCTCTTCGATTCCCTCCGCGGGGATCCTCGAGAGGCGGCTCGATCTGTGCGTGGCTCCTCTCTCAAGCTCCTCTCCTCTTGCCTACCGAAAAAGGCCTAGGGGACTCCTCTGCACGCACGGCGGGGTTGGCCTTCATCTAGGGTTCAGTAAGCCGCATTGTAAGGTCTCGATTCTCTTCTTCCCTTTCCGTTTCTTAGTGCTAGGTTTTGAATCGTGTTTTCCCGCGTTCGTGTATTAGGCCTTGTGGAGTGGTTGGAGAACTTGGGATTCTAAGTTAATCGGAGTGGCACGATGTCTCGGCGTCTCAGAAACTTGGGCAAGTCAATTGCTAGAGCAATGGGCACTGGGGGCAGTGGCAGTCAGGGCGGCAGAGGTGATCAAGATGACACTGCATCTGTGGGCAGTTTTGCACCTCCTCGCACTAGGAGGGGCACCCAGCAGCAGCGACAGCGACATCGAGATGCCGTGGATTGGACTCAGCGGCTTGCGGGGGAGTCTTTTGTGACCACCGACGACAACAGTGATGAAGATTATGTCGATGAGGCTGAACAAGAGGACACCACTACATCTGAGACTTTAGTTCCTGAGGTTGAGCCCATAGATGACAATGTGCTACTCCTAAGTATGGAGGTGTTGAGAAGGAAGCGGGCTATCACACAAGATAGGTGGTTCCCTGAGAATAGAGAAGATACAAATGATTTTCGGTTCCATACCAAGTTCTAGAAGCAGTTCTTTTTGTGTTTCTTCAAACCGCAGAAGAGCTCCCGGGACCCACATTATATCGATTGGCATGAGATCACCTCTTTCATAGGGCCCACTATATACAATTATTTCAATACAACTCCTGGACTGGCAGCTCTGTTATCCAATACTCATCTGACATGGGGGGAAGAGAGGCATTGTGAGTTCTTCGCTACTGTGTTGCCTACTAATGATCAGTCGGAGTTCAACTATTATCATTCTATCGACGGCAGGGTTCACGGTCTATCATTTGCTGAGATGAATTACACTCTTGGCACCCCTGACAATGGAGCTGATCTGCACGGCTTAGCTTTTGACACTGGTATGTGGTCTGCTCGGTATCCACCAGAGGAGGACATTCGTTTTATGTATCTGGACCCAAAGGCAGACGACTACAACATTGAGAAGTCCAATCAGTTGAAGGTAGAGACAGCTTTGATGCATGTTATACTGAGGCACACACTATTTGTGCGAGGGGGAAACAGAGATCAGATTCCCCCTATTATCAGCTGGTTTATGCTATATCTTTTCAAGGGCAGTTTAATCAACATTGGAGCCACCTTGTTTGGAGAATTTGATGATGCTATTTACAGGGAAGTTAACAGGTCATTGCCACTTGGACCTTATATTGGACTATTGCTTTCTAGAACTAGCCGGGTACCTGGGGAGGAAGTTAGTCAGTGGGATAAGAAAATCAGAAAACACCAGATGAAGCAGTTCTTGTCCGCTCTTGTCAGCAGGCCAAAGGTTGGTGATGCTCCTCCGAGTTCCCCTCCGGCACCGACACCTACTTATGCACCTCCGCCGGCTCCTGCTGCTTCAAATGTCCCTATGGGCGATGCTCCTGCTGCTTCAGGTGCCCACATGGGAGGATATGGCTACCCCGCAGCACCTCCACCATGGTTCGATCCGAGTCCCTTGTTACATGAAGTGCAAGCCCTTCGCGCTGATCAAAGCAACTATCAGAGGGAAATGAGAGCTGATATGACTACATTCAGAACCGATATCTCAGCAGAGATAGCTGCCACTCGACAACAGCTAGACACTATGGTTGGTCAGCAGACTTATTTACAGGAAGAGCTTGGAGTGATGAAGTCTGCGATGATGCATATGGGCACTCACTTTATGCCTTATAATCCATCGGCAAATCCCTATACGTGGTATGATCAAGGTTAGAGCGACTATCATGAGTATCTACGACAATCTCAGCAGGCCCCTCAGCCAAGATTTGCTTCAGCTTCAGCTCCTCCTCCTGTTGGTGATTCTCCATCCCGCTCCGCCAGGTCGAAATCCAAGAGAGCGCGCTCCTCTCCTTCTTGCAGTCTGGGCGGGCATAGTGGTCAAGGCAACGAGCGTGAAGATTAGAGAGCTTTTCCCTATGTGTCACTCGTTGACAAAGGGGGAGAAGAATAGAGCTTGTTGAACTATTTGGCTTAGTGTGTTGGGTGTTGGTTTCTAGTACTTTATTTGGGCTTGTTGAACTATTTGTGTTGGCTTGTATCTTCAGTTATGCATGAACTTAGGGGGAGTTTTCTTTCTGTTATGCACGCTACTTTGTCAAGCTGTGGATCTTTAATTTGTTATTGTGCTTTCCTGTTCATCTTTGTGCTTTGTATCTCTTGTTTCTGCACTTTTGCACTAACCCTTTGCAGCTCAAAATATAAGATCTCTATTGGGTTGTCATCAAGTACCACAAAGGGGGAGATTGTGAGCATTATTGAGTCCTAATTCGTTTAGTGGCATTGATGACATATACTTTTGCGCTAGGGAGTTCTTGGACGTTTCATGGAACCCTAGCAAGGCCTCGACAAACATTTGAGCTGCTTCAAGACAATTTAAGCATGACCGGGCGAGCGAAGAGGTCATGTGTAGGTCTAGGAGTAGCTAGGTCTTTATTTTGTCGCCCATGCTTCAAGAGGGGTCTAATCGTTTCGATCATACCAAGTCTCTCCTTGTCCTAGCCCTCAAGCCATCCACAAAGAGTTAGAGATCCAAACCAGTTAAAAATCCCCTGAACCGAGCCTTCTCTGTGCTCATCGGACTAGGTCCGGTCGCCATCGGACTGGGTCTGGAGAGCCTAACCCTAGAATCAGGTTTCTGTTGCTGTCGGACTGAGTCCGGTGCCGTCGGACCGGGTCCGATCCCTTCGGACCGAGTCCGACAGTGACTGTGCTCCAGCGCTAAAGCTCCGTCGGACAGGGTCCGACAGCATGTGTGTCAGCCAAGTTTGAGGCATGGTTGCAGCCATCAGACCGGGTCCGGTGTCCATCGGACCGGGTCCGACGGTATTGTAACGGCTAGTTTTTGGAGTCTTCCCGAGCTCCAACGACTAGTTCCTCTCCGGAGGGTATTTATTGACATGGGTAGGCAGCCATTACTGAGGTTTGTTGCTCCACTTCACCTATAGCCATCATCTACTCATCTTAGGGGTGTTTTAGAGCCATTCCTCTACCACCTACCTTCCCCCAAAACAAGCTTCATGGAGGTCCTTCTATTTGGCATGATCGAGACGATTCGGGCTTATTACTCTTGAAGGCGGTGTTCTTCTTGGAGGTGTGAGCTTGAGAGTAGGCCTTGGCGTGTGGCTGCTCTCGAGTCGGTGTGAAGGTGACGGAGTCCACCTCGCCGAAGTGGCGGAACGACTACCGGGGAGTAAGCGAGGTGTGTGGCTCAAGAGGGAGCCGATCCTTGTGTGCAAGGGCCAGCCTCAAGGGAGAGTAGGAGTGGTGACTACAAACTTCGGTGAAACAAATACCGTGTCACTTTTCTTGTCTCATTTTCTTCCACATTTACTTCTCGCTTGAATTGCTTGTTTGTTTTGGTGAGTTGAAATAGTTTGCTAGTGCGTGCCGTTTAATTTGCTTCCGCTTAATAGGGCACTAGTTTCTAGAATTGGGTAACTCTTAATCTTGTTGTTTATTCAAGTATAACCCAAATAAATTTAAAATTGCCTATTCACCCCCCTCTAGGCCTTAAAGTTCCTTTCATGGTCGCTCTCCGGGTTTCCCCGATGAAGATTATCTGTTGGAACGTTCGGGGGCTCAATTCCCCCGTTAAACGTCACGTCGTTGCTGATCTAGTCCGGACTCATCGGCCTTCCATCCTAGGACTACAAGAAACCAAGCTCTCGGCTCCAGACCCTCATTCCCTACTGGAGCTCAGAGCTTTCCGCCTAAAAGGCTCCCACTGCCTCCCGTCCGATGGTACCCGTGGGGGCCTCCTGCTGCTCTGGGATGATGCGGCCGTCTCCCTCTCCGACTTCCTTGTGTTGTCGAACTCCATCTCTGCAAAGGTCACCTGCTCCCGCTCCTTGCACTGCTGGAGTATTTCATTGAGTCTATGGCACCTCGCAGGGCGATGCAGCCAAAGAATCCTTCCTGCAGGAGCTGCAATCGATTTTCAACCATTTCTCCGGCCCCCTGCTGCTCATGGGCTATTTCAATCTGATCTACAAAGCTTCCGACAAAAACAACCTCAACATCAACCGGAGACTACTGAAACTTTTCCGTGCCACCAGTGACGGCTACCACCTACGCAAAATCCATCTATCCGGCAAAAGGTTCACCTAGACCAATGAGCAAGCCCTCCCTACCCTGGTCAAGCTAGATCATTTCTTCTGCACGACATCTTTCCAAACTGCCCCGTTGCTTCTCACGACAGAGTCCTTCGGACGTCCTCCTAGGCGTTTTTGCTTCGAGAATTTCTGGACCACCCTGCCGGGCTTCCTCGAGGTGATCCAGCTGGCTTGGGCACCTCCTAGCGAGTCCACGAACCACCTCAATCCCATCCAACGCTTTCTGCACAAGCTTTGCTCCACCGCCACGGCTCTAAAGCACTGGAGCAGATCACTGCTGGGTAAACTCAAGCTGCAGCTCGCCGTTGCCACCGAGGTTATTCGCCTTTTTGACGCCGCTATGGAGCTCCGCCCTTTAACACCGGCAGAAATTTCCCTCCGTCGCTCCATCAAGTGTCGAATCCTAGGCTTGGATGCCATAGACAAGATCAAGTGGAAGCAGCGTTCAAGGCTAACTTGGCTCAAACTTGGAGATGCAAACACAAAGTACTTCCATCTTCGGGCCAACTCGCGCAGACGAAGAAATTTTATTCACTCCCTTTACTCCGCCTCGGGCGTCATCACTGGCCATGATGATATGGCCTCAGCGCTTCACCAACACTTTACCAACATCTTCGGATACGGCTCAACTCCTGCTTCCACCCCCCACAATTTCAATTGGGGTTCCATTGGTCTCCCAACCCACGACCTCGTCCCGCTCGAGGAGCCGCTCTCTCTCGAGGAGCTCCGCGACGCCATAATGAGCATGCCGTCCGACAAAGCCCCGGGCCCAGACGGCTTCACTTGTGCCTTTTACAAACTAGGCTGGGATATAATCCATCCCGACCTCCTTGCGGCCATACAATGCCTATTTTCCAACAGCCACCGCTTGCCGGCAGGCATGAACTCGGCCAACGTCGTCAATCTAGCAAAAAACAAAAACCCCTCCGCCTCGTCCGACTATCGACCCATCAGTCTCATCCATAGCTTTGGCAAGCTCTTCTCTAAGATCCTCGCAAACAGGTTGGCCGGTTTCATCAGCGACATGGTCTCGCCTTGCCAGAGTGCCTTCATAAAAAACGGCACATACAGGACAACTTTTTTTTTTTTTGTTCAGGGCCGGGCTAAGCTTCTACACCGCTCCCGCACCCTGGCCCTCCTGTTCAAGCTAGATATTGAGAAGGCCTTCGACTCGGTCTCCTGGGCATATCTTCTAGACAACCTTCGTGCCCGCGGTTTTGGAAATTGTTGGAGGGAGCTAGGTGGCCTCCGTTCTGGCCTCCTCGTCCTCCCAAATACTCCTCAATGGCTTCCCTGGAAAAGACATCCTCCACCGCCGAGGGCTTCGTCATGGTGATTCCTTGTCTCCCTTCCTGTTCAACCTCGCCATCGAACCTCTCCACAAAATTTTAGTTCTTGCTACCAGCCAAGGCGTCCTCTCCGTTCTCAAAGGTGTGCCAACTAATCTTAGAGTTCCCCTCTATGCTGACGACGCTGCGATTTTCATCACCCCAGTCAAGGAGGAGGTTGCTGCTCTGGCCTCCATTCTCCAACATTTCGGTGACATCACTGGCTTCTGCACCAACTTCTCCAAGAGCCAGGTGGTGCCCATTCGCTGCGAGGGCATAGATTTGGATGTTGTGCTCGCCGCCCTTTCGGCCAGGCGGGTCGTTTTCCCCTAACCTACATGGGGCTACCCCTCGCCCTTAGGAAGCTCTAGCAGGTCCACTTCCAACCACTCATCGACAAGGTTGCCGGGAGGCTAAGCGGGTGGCGGGGACCCATGATGTCCAGGAGGGAGGCTCACTCTCCTCAAATCGGTCCTCTCGGTCATGCCGTCTTACCTGCTGTCGGTGTCCGTACCTCCTCATTCGGTCATCACGAAGATTGACAAGATTCGTCGCGCTTGGCTTTGGCGGGGCATGGACTCAGTTCGTGGGGGCCACTGCCGAGTTAATTGGAAGATTGTGTGCTCTCCGAGGCGGTACGGTGGGCTAGGAGTCCTGGATCTCCACTCCTTTGCCCAGGCCCTTCGCCTCCGATGGCTCTGGCTCTACAAGTCTAGCTCTTCCCGCACCTGGGTCAACACCCCCCCCCCACCAAGTGGGTCCTTGGACAACGGTATATTTTGGGCAGTTACCACGTTGGTGCTTGGGAATGGCAAGTCCATTTCCTCCTGGAGGGATGCCTGGTTCGAAGGGCAACAGCTGCGGGATTTAGCCCCGCACCTCTTCGCTGCCTCTACCAGGAAAAACAGATCTGTTGCTCAGTCTCTTCTCAATGGCAACTGGCTGTCTGTCCTGCGGCGGAGTTTCCTACCTTCCATGGCTGTGGAGCTGCTTGCCCTTCTCCAGCGTCTTCAGCAGATCGCGCCCCTGCAGCACGAACCGGACCATGCCATCTGGCGTTTCTCTCCCTCAGGGGACTACTCCGTGGCCTCCGCTTACCACCTGCATTTTATTGGGCGAACTTCATCGGACAATCATCGTCTGTGGAAGCAACGGGCCCCCTTCAAATGCAAATTCTTTGGGTGGCTGCTCCTTCAGCGGAAGATCTTCACAGCTGACTCTCTTTTGAGGAAGGGGATTCCCAACAACTACTTCTGCCCGCTTTGTCTAAGAAACTTGGAGACCCCGGATCACCTCTTCCTCACCTGTAGTTTCTCCAGTCAGGCGTGGACTCACATCTCTACCAAGCTACGTTCGCCAAGGCTTTTCCCCTCCACGTGGTCTCACCCGGATTGCCTCCCTAAGTGGTGAAGGTTGGACATTCAAGGGCAAATTATCAGTGGGGCCGCCTCTGCCGCTCTTGCAACGTTATGTCACCTTTGGTTAGAACGGAACAATAGTATTTTCCGATGCAGCGAGCGGCCGATGTCGCTCTTCTTGAGCTCTCTTCTTGATGACCTACGCCTCTGGGAGGCGGCAGGGGCCAGTCTTGTAATTAGTTAATCCTCTAACGCCTGGGGTGGGGCGTCTTCCTTTTTTTCACCCCTTTTCTTCTTTTTTCAGCTCTGTACTCTTGGCCTCCGGCCCCCCTTCTTTAATGAAGTAAAGGCAATCCTTTTGCCCTTCCCTCAAAAAATAATGGACTTTTGAGTGGATTGGCTCATCAGTAGGCGTTATTGGAAGGGTGTGATGTTGCAGCTGCTATTAAGCTATGCTAATGTGTTGAGATTTGGATATGTAACATTATGTATGACCACTATTTATCGTTGCGGTCACTATAGAGCTTACTCTGTTGAACTCTACATAAGTAACTGTATTTATCGTTGGGCTTGTTATGTCGAGGTAGGTGTGTGTGGTGTTGGACTTATGTTGCACTAGTGTGATGAGCTGGTCTTGGTATGAATAATCGCTAACGCACTTAATACTGTTCGTGAAAACAATCAACTATTTTGGATTGGCTGGTGACACCTCTGGCAATTTTGCCACCGCCTGCCTGTGCTCCTAGCATTTAGAAGGTATGATGCTATGTATCATCACAAAATAATAAGACAAGTTATGCTTAAGATAAATCTATCTTCACAACATGCCAATTTGGTTTGGCTACATACTAATACGTTTACAAACTAGCCACTTACCGCGCGCCCGACGTGCGGTAGGGGTAGCCCACCATTGAATTGATAAATAGAAAACCATTGTATGTAGATTGAAATGTGTCAAAATAAACATCAATAGAGACACACCATCCTTTAAACTAAATCTCGCATTTCCTAACTTCCTTGAAATGACACATGCTACACATATTTGTTAAGAGATAAGCATTGTATACCATACCTTCAGTACTCGAAACTCATATTAGAATTCAGAACGAAAACAAAACAAAAGTTACAAATGGCATGGAATAGCTATAACATCGTCAATTAAATTAAGTGTCACCTCAAAATACATCTAGTTATTTCGAAAGTAAGTTAAGCTGGGACTACTTGATAGCTCAGCCTTTATATGTGGTTTTTGTCCTTAGTTTTGTTGAACTTGGCTGCATACATAGTTGGAAAAAAATAACCATCCCTAGACCATGGGTTGTGTTAATAACAATATTCATGCTAGCATGAGAGAACAACTATTAGGAGCCCAAATTATGATGCAGGCTTCTTGTTTGCTTGTTTAACCAAGATCACTAAATGACAGATCACCCTCACCGGTAATAAAGGCACGCCTAGGATAAGATCTTACCTGCATGAGACATGATACAAGAGAGAGCTGACACCACACTATTAAACAGAGTTGCGTAATTGAACCAGTGAAATGAAACAACGGGCAAAAAAGAAGACCTAAATGAAACAAACGCTGAAAACAACCAGAACGAATCCACTATAGTTCAACATTTTTAAATTGATACAAGCCAGGAAATCAACAGACCATGATCTAGAGATTACATTTTGTTTGCTCCACTTAGCTAAAGCATGAGCTTGCCATGTTAGTGCTCTTGGCAGAAATCTGAAAAATAACAACCCCTCTCTGCATTCCTTCTATAAGTGAGAAATAAAATCACTCCGAGAGCTTCTGTCCTCCTCTCCATTACCAATCTTGTCCACCAGTACCTTGCAATCAGAACTCACCTTTTTGCACTGATTACCAAAGCTTTTGGCCATCTTACTTGTTGTATAACAGGATGTCGATACTAGATCTGAAATGACACCGAAGGCACGATATTTGGTAACGCAGTTCGCCTCTCAGTCTACATCTGCGGGGCAATGATTATGGGCGCTCCTCTCCAATAACGTAGCCGATCGCCGTGGGTCGCGGCCACAAACCGGCCATGACCTCCTGCGAGCCTAAGCCGCTACATAGTCGTTCAATGGTTACACCAGGGGTGTCTCCCTTTATATAGCGGAAGCCAGGCAAGAGTCCGACTACAACTCTAAACCAACCCTGCCTATTACAACACAGAGTCCTTGTAACCTACTCGTACACATATTCGACATCAACTTCTAACAAACTCCACCTTGGCGAACATGACGCCCGCCACCTTGAAGTCGTTGTACGTCTTGTGCGAACCCATGTACTGGACTCTGGTTGCTTCCTTCGCAGCTCACGTCGAGCCGGCCGACAAGTCTGACTTGGCCTCAGACCCACCGCTACTTGGAACTGAAGTTGCCAACTGCGGCTTAGTGTCTCCACCTGCAATAGTACTTCCTCTCACCTCGTACAGATGAGACGTCTGCCTCTCTCCAATCATCACAGTCTCACCATCCATCATGATTTTAATAGTCTTCCCATCTTCCCCAGATTAGAACACCATCTCATCTTCATGCAAGGTACCAAGCGAAATTAGATTCCTCGTAAGCCCCGGTACATGCTTCACACCTTGAAGTACATGCTCCACTCCGTCGTACATCTTGATCTTAATATCACCCATACCGATAACACGGTAACCCGTGCCATCACCCACATAGGCGAAACCAAAATCACCAACCTTATACGAAGAGAACCACCCTACCTTGCGAGTCACATGATGAGAGCTTCCAGAATCTAACATCCATGCTTCAATGGACTGAGTATCTGATACCGAGAGCAACTCTGAATTGCTTTTTGAGTCACTAGCCTTTGCCAAGTTTGCACTTCCTTCTTCCTTTGTCGTACAGTCCCGCTTCACATGTCCCCACTCACCACACCTGAAACACAGCACGATATCTGATACCGAGAACAAACGGGAAGGGAGGAGGAAGGAAAGCCGGTCACCCCCGACCACCGACGCACAACTACTAGGAAGCACGAAACACACTGACAGCCCCTCAGCAGCGCCAAAGTGGACGACACGACGCCTCCAACAAGGGGAATGACGGGAATACCCGCCATCGCCGAAGACCACAAGCTAAGCTTTCGCCAGATGGAGAGAGCATGTCAACAGCGGGGCCTCCAACGAGGGAACGACGCGAGAGGCGCGCCGCCACCACCAACCCAAGCCAGAAGCCGGGCAGGGCTTTCGCCCGACGCACTATCTCCAAACACCACACTAAAGAGGGTCGCAGAGGATTGGCCATCATGAAGAGCCAAGTTGCTGACCGAAGCGAAGCTCCTCGAAGGCACCCCCGCGAGTGACCCCTTTGCGGACCAGAGTCGCAATCGACAGAAACATCACCGACCGAACAGCCAAAGGGCTCAGAAGAGGCCGTCGTTGCTTCCGGGTCCCTCACAGGGAGGGGAAGGACAAGGCGGCAAGGGCGGAACCAAACACGAAGGAGACGGAAGGAGATGACGCCGAGAGAGGACACCCGAGAAACAAACGATCTGGGCCGCTAGAGAACACCGCTCCGGCCACGATTTGGGCCTCCTGCCACAAGATCTGGCCACGTCAAGAGCGGTCCCCCGTGTGGCCTCCACTAGGCGGGCAAAGGGGGAGGGGAAGTAGGAGAAGTGGCCGGCCGTGCCGCCAGTACTGCACACCGTGCAGCGGCCTAAACTTGCCGCGCGCACCGCCCCAGGCCACGTCGAATGCCGTCGCGCGCAGGCCTGCCGAGAAGAAGGTGGTGGTGGAGGGAAGGAAAGACGCCGGCGTGGCCTTGTCCTCGTGCGCCAGCGTCGTCCCACGCCGGCCAGGCCGCCGTAATAACTTCGTATAGCATACATTATACGAAGTTATACGAGAGTCTGGTGGCAGGTGCCAACGTTTCAGCTACAACCATGTCCCACGTCGGCGCTGACCGCACCTTCGCCGGGACCGGCCGCCGTCGTCCCGCGAGCAGCCGCCGGATCTGGCCTCCTCATCGCCGGATCCGGCCACCTAGCCGCCGGATCCGGCCTCCGCGCTGCTCACCAGGCCGGGGACCCGCCGGACTCGAGGATAGTAGCCACCGGGGGAAGAGGAAAGGGAGGAAGGATGAGGGAGGAGGACGAAACGGGAGAGAGTGGGGGGGTGGGGGAGGGGTGGTGCCGCCGCCGCCACCGGCCGGCGCCGGCGGTGGCACTAGGTTTGTGGAGGAGGAGGTTGGGAGACTGGATGCCCCCGAGCCGCCCTAGGAGGGAGCGACGCGAAGGCCAAAAGTGATTGCAGCTATGGCTGCCACCTCCCCCTCTTTCCAAGCTGCATCAACAATGACCTGTAGCTCTAGGGGAGCAAGCTGTTAATGATGAAACAATGGGGAGATACGATGCATTGGAGCCACTGGTTCTTTCTGTTTTTTTAGTAATGTGGCGCTTGTAGAAATGGTGCATTGCATCTGCCCAGCCATACTGATTAAGTGGTTCTGATCACACACTATCTACTTCTGATCTGAGTTGATTAGTTTGCTCAACTGTCATCTTGTGGTTTTTTGGATACAGTTCTCTCTCTCTCTTTCTAATTACCTTATTCCACTATATCAGTACTTATTTCTTAGAGTTTTTTTCCTCTTAACCTCTTAACTTTGATGTCAAATGATTCATATGGTACAATATTATCCTAGTATGTAAATTATGCATGGCAATGTTAGATATAATCTTGACATCTACTAGAAGATTATAGAAGGAGTAGCTAGTTGGTAGCTATACAGAGATACTAGAAGCATCTAGAACATTCAGTTCTACTAATAGTTCATAGATGAACTAGATATTAGAAACTAGAAGCATCTAGCTATTACTAGGACTAAAATATTAATAGCTAGATGTAGAATGTTCTAGATATATGGGTTGAGGTAAGGTTAGTTTAGCTTAGCCTATAAATAGAACATGTAGGAGCACTTGTAAGCCAAGCTTGAGTACTAGTTCAATGTATATTTCAGCTATAATATAGTGAGCCTCAATTGCTTCCTAAGTGAATATTAATGTGAGATCTTATGAGAGCTTTGCTTACTGTTCGTGTGAGCTCCTGGGCCAACAGGCAAATCATGTAATTCTCCTACCACAGTCTTGAGTATCATAGTTTGTAGAAACCTGAATGCAGTTGCCTGATGCAATGAAGCATAGTCAAGCAGACCAGTACCTGGAAACATATCAAGTTCTTGACTTGGAAATGAGCCGCTTACGTGAAATTTAGAGATGGAAAGCATCTGTTGTTCAGATTGCGGGTTAGATTACGACAAAGCGTTATATTACGGCAAAGTGTTATAGCATCTCTAACTATGAACCAAATTGTATTTGGAGCTGTACTAACAATAGTGTAACCAATCAAATTCAAGGCTGAACTGACATGACCATGCAACTATAAAGTCTATGAAAGTAAAGAACATAGCCATAGTTTTAGAGCGCCTGAGGATTGGGTGAATGCGCAGTACGAAGTGCCTTTGGTCTTCGGCTGTGAAGATATGTACCTACTTGGATTCATGCACAATAACCTCTGGTACTTTTTCAGCGATGCTAGGTTGCATTGTAGTGGTCACATTGAGCATCCTGCGGCCTATCAGAGACTTCTATTCAATGGCAAATATCAAAAGGGACAGGGACAGTTTGAGAATGTTGAAGTTGGTACTGATGGTTTGTTTAGGACATATGAGACCCTAAGGTACTACGTGCAAGATGTGCAAACTCAGCCTGAAGTAGCAAATGCACGGTATCGCATAATTGTTGCGATTCCTGAG
Source organism: Raddia distichophylla (assembly GCA_005191435.1). NCBI lineage: Eukaryota > Viridiplantae > Streptophyta > Magnoliopsida > Poales > Poaceae > Raddia > Raddia distichophylla. Next base: position 433,415 of record SPJY01003720.1, read on the forward strand.
GCCATCCGTTTCCCACTATGGCGCGCCCGTCTCCGCACCTTGTTCAAGGATGATCTAGGAGAAGCTGTAGAGGGAGCGGGGAAGTATTCATACATCTTTATGTGGTGGAAAAAGATGAGCAGCAAGGTGCAGGAGGGGGCTGTTTGTTTTAGTTTAAATTAAATTAAATTAAATGTAAATTTATTATTTTTATATAAGCCAAATGATGTAATATTTTATAGGCATTTTGTGTGGTTCTAAATAGTTTTTCTTAGAGTTCGTAAAATAAATTTTTTTGTTGTGAAATGACATATTTGTGGGCAAATTCGTAATTAGTCGCTAATGGTAGTTATTAACTAAAAAGTAGTGGTTCCACATATTAGAGAGGTGTCTCTTCAAGGCACTTATTCATTCTCTATATAAAGGGGCTCTGTCCATTGTAATTACAACTTGATCATTCAATAAAAAATCACTCCCTCTCAATTCTCTCTTGTCTCTCTCACTGTGCTAATAGACTACAACACGTTATCAGCACTTTGCCTCTACGGTGGGGAAGTGTGAATTCACACGGTAAGGAACTTCTCTATGGTGAGAATCTACCCGAATTACATCAGTAATTATTGAAATCCATGGAATAGGAGGGGGGTACGTTCATCGCCTGGGACAGCGATGAATGGAACCAGTAGGGTTCTCCCTCACAATCAGTCCATCATGGCAATTAGTGCAAGATTGATCACCAACTCTTGATGCAAATTGCCATCACTCCATCCCAATCCTCTTCGTGTTTAGAGACGGAGAGGGAGAAGAGGGAGGAGTTCAATACCTATTTGGAACAGGGAGATGGCGTGTTGCCATCTGAACCAAACAAGCAAGGCCGTCATCAGCAATGATTCTGGTCCTAGGCTAGTGGACAACGGCGCAAGGACAGGTCTGCTTTGGATTTGGCTTGGCGACGTCAAAGGCATGGGCTTCGGCGGGACGGAGGCGGCGACCTCGGCCCCATCCGTCACGGGGTGGTGGCACCGGCGGCCGGCATGGCACGACGGTACTTCGATCCAGCCCGAAGATGGCGGATCCTCGGCTTGGCCTCAACCTCCACCCAGGGCAGTGGCGACCATCGGCGCAGCAGCGGCGACATACGACGCGGCGACAACGACTCCCGGCGCAGGCCATTGGCGGCGCAGCGTCGGGCCCTCGGCACAGGTCTCCACGGCGCTGCGGCGAACTTCGGAGTCGGGCTCCAAGGAGCAGCGCCACGAGCCCCTTCCCTCGGGTCCGCACCACATGAGGCAGCGGCGCCCCGTGTGGCTGGCCTCGGACCGGAGGCGGCGCCCTCTACCCCAACAGCCATGAGGTGGCGGCGTCCATCACCGGCGCGAGCCATGGGGTGGCGGCGGCTCCGACGAGCCCGTCCTCGGCGGCCATGGAACCCTACCGCCAATCGGCGGTTGCCATAAAAATGGGCCAAAAGCCCAATTCGGCTAGGGAAGAAAGAAAAAAAATCCAATTTTGCAACTTAGTCCTTGGAAAAATGTATAAATTGCAAATAAACCCACCCGATAAATTTTCTAGCATTTATCTTTCGTATGATATAGTTGATGATTACCTTAAGTGCTAAGATTAGCACAAGGCATGGGTCCTATGGCATATCTATGTCCATAGTGAGAGTATCTCGCCCATTGCTACAAGGTCTACATCACTTTATTATATTCTGCATTGTTTATGATTTAAGTTTTTTACTTAATTTGAATTGCAGAATTTATTGCTAGAAAATTATATTGACGATTACCTTAAGTGCTAAGATTAGCACAAGGCATGGGTCCTATGGCATATCTATGTCCATAGTGAGAGTATCTCGCTCATTGCTAAAAGGTCTACGTCAATTTATTATATTTTGCACTGATTATTATTTAAATTATTTTGGTTTAACTTAAATTTGCAGAATTTTGGATTGCAAATTGGTGATTACCTTCTTAGTATGGGTCCTATGACCGGGCCATAGTGAGAGTAGCTCACCCATAATTAAAGGTTTACACCATGAATTTAACTTTGCATTTGGTGATTTCCTTATGCAAATGTATAATTTGCATTTGCATAACACCATTGAATAAAATGCAGAGAAATATGGGAAATGCTAGAAAATTATGGAACCATTTTGATGGTTATTTTCAGCATTATGAATTTTTGGGATTATTGATGGATTTTCTATTTTCCATCAAAACCCATGAGATC
>SPJY01003720.1:442838-547984 GCA_005191435.1 Raddia distichophylla
CTCATTGGTGCTTAAAGATAATGATGCTATTGACTGATCTTTTTTCTCCTGACTAGAGAATTCATATTTTATCAGTTGTTGTATTATACAAAAAATGGCTTTTAGTCATAGCTGTTCGTATACTATTTAAGCCGCAAATAAAAGTGAGCACACCATTTACAATCTGCATATATATAACAAGTGATCAAGGCATAAAACTAGGATTTTGCTATATTCAACCAGACATTTTGCTTGAGGGCTTTGAATTTCTGCATCAATGAAGAGGGCAGCTCAACTGCAAAGCAATCATACATACATTCTTTGCCCTTACCAAAGCAAGCATGCTGCTTTAATCCATCCAGAATTCATATTTTTCCCTTTTCACTCAAGATACAACATCAGGAGTCCAGACCAGTCCTTCTGTCTACAACTCTTTCCATACAATTTGAACTCATAATTAGAAGATGGAAAATCCTAAATGTACTGCAACATTTATCTTCCATATAATTTCAATCATAGTCATTTCTAAAATGTTGGAGATACACATACATACATGGAGTGTCGTATTTTCCTTTCATACAGGTCCAACTCATACATTCATTTCAAATTGGAAGGCACAAATTCATACATGTACTTGCTAAAACCTAGCTAGGCTCATATAACCTGCTATGAACATCCAGTCAGGAGAAGCCAAATACCTAGCTAAATGGCGATGGCGATAGCATTGCTATCGCCATGAACTGCTCCATAAAGCACAACTAATTGGAAGGCAAATTTCCAATGCATGGCGATAGCATTGCTCAAGGAGGAAAAGAGTGCTATCGCTGCCGGGATCTTCCCTCCCCGTCGCCTGGACGCCGCCGGGACCGCCCTCGCCGTCGGCCCCCTCGCCGTCGCCTGGACGCCGCCGGGAGCCCCCCTCGCCGTCGCCGTCGCCTCGACTCCGCCGGGAGCCCCCTCGCCGTCGCCTGGACGCCGGGACCCCCTCCCCGTCGCCGTCGCGCCGCCGGGAGCCCTCCTGGCCGTCGCCTAAACGCCGCGGCCACCTCCCCGTCGCCTGGACGCCGCGGCCCCCTCCCCGACGCCGCGGTCCCCTCGCCGTTGCCTGGACGCCGCCGGGAGCCGCCCTCGCCGTCGCCTGGATGCCGCGGCCCCCTCGCCGTCGCCTGGACGCCGCCGGGATCCCCCTCGCCGTCGCTGGACGCCGCCGGGAGCCCCCCTCGCCTGTCGCCGGGAGCCCTAGCTAGTCGGGTTCTGGAGGAAAGCTCGGGCTCGGAGGGAAACGTGGTTAGGTTCAACCCAATAAAGCTCAACAGGTCAAGCAATGTGTCCCAGGGGCATTTTGGTCTTTTCCCGACCTAAAACAGTGAAAAAGAAATGAAAAATGAGTGAAATGGTTGGAAAACGGAGAAAATGTCATTTGACAGAGGAATTCATGCGCTCGGTGTTATATAGCTAAAGGCAGACTAATTTAATGTCATATGAAATGGGGTCATCGAATTGGGTGTCATACACCCGATTTTCCCACGGTTGGAAGCCCCAGCTCTCCAGCTTACTATGCGTTTTTTTCTCCAGCGTCAGTTGGTTGCTCTTTTTCTTTTCTCCAGCGCCAGTTATTTTTTCCTCTAGCCTCAGTTCGTTGCTTCTGGTCCAACTCTTTTTCTCCAGCGTCAGTTATTTTTCCTCTAGCCTCATTTCGATGCTTTTGGTCCGCCTCTCCAGCCTCAGTTGATTGTCTCGGCACATTGTTTTGCCTATGTACTTTTTAACCCTTTACTATTTCATTTTTTTATAGCTCTCAAATAAAAAACTTTCAAAAATTAAACCATGCCTACATAGATAACATCCAAAAAAAGTTTGATGTCATTCAAAAAAATTTAGGTCCAAATCCACAAAAAAAAAAAGCTCTTTCTTCATAACGACATATTTCTCCTTGATTTTTCACTTCTCAATTTTATTTATGTCGGGCCAAAAAAAATTATTTCTGAGCTATGTTTGCACACAGAACATCCAAAATTATTTTTTCTTCAAGAAACTAAAATTTTCATAATGAAGGCATGCAACCACCAATTTTATTTTCCGCAGGTTGCACAACATTCATAAAAAATTAAAAGTTCCCAAAAAATAAACCATGACTGCAGAAAGAACATCCATAAAATTTTTGATGTTATACAAAGGTTTTTGAAGTCCAAATTTCAAAATAGTTTACTCTCTCAGACTCTCAGCCATGTTTTTTCTCGATTTCCCGCTTTTCAGTTTTATTTATGGTAAATCTTAACAAAACATAAAAAAAAACCCGAACCATGTTTGCTCAAAGAACGTGCAAAATTAAAAGTTTTCAGAAATTTAAACTTTTCACGATAAAGGCTTCGAACTAAGGATTTTTATTTTTTGTAGGTCACAAAACATTAAAAAAATATATAAAGTTTTCAAAAATTAAACCATGGTTGCACAGAGAATATCGATAAAAAGTTTGATGTTATTCAAAACATAAAAAAGTTCCTGAAACCATGCTGGCACAACGAACATGCAAAATTAAAAGTTTTCAAAAATTTAAGCTTTTCATAGTAAAGACTTGGAGCTAAGGATTTTAAATTTTTAATTCTTTGTAGGTCAGAAAACATTCATAAAATATAGAGTTTCGAAAAATTAAACCATGGTCGCACAAAGAATATTCATAAAGAGTTTGATGTTATTCGAGTTATTTAGAAGTCAAAATTTACAAACTGTTTGCTCTTTTCTATTGAGGGCATATTTCTTTTTTATTTTTCCACTTTTCGGCTGTATTTATGGTAGAAAAAAACGTAAAAACTGAAAGTTTCTAAACCATGTCTGCATAAAAGCATTCAAAATTAAAAGTTTTTACTCCCTCCGTTCTAAAATGTAAGGCGTGCATGTATTTTAAAAAGTCAATGTTTAGAACGTTTGACTAATAATTATGCTAGGAACATATATGTTCAATGTTATGCATGTGATATAGTTAGATTCGTATTTGAAAGTACTTTGATATGATGTTAATTTTATAGTTATTGATGATATAATATGAAAGAAATTAATGGTCAAAGTTTACGTTTGTTGACTTCATCAAAAAATTATATGCCTTACATTTCAGAACGGAGGGAGTATAATACAAGCTTCGAACTAATGATGGGCGCAAGCATCACACACACACACATATGTGTGTGTGTTTGTTCTTCTTTTCATATATTATTTTTTAGTTATTAATATATTTCTTTCGATAATCTTTAGGTTCGTCGATATCTACTTTGGTATCTTGGATTCTTGAGGACATTTTTTTGTTCGTCCTGTTTGTAAATAAAAAATCTATTTTTTCTCCTTATATGTTATCCCCTCAGAATTTAACTATATACTAATTCTACTTTTCATATAATGGAACAATAATGCACTTATTTTACTAAGTCTACATGTTAAAACATGCACAGGCGCGCCGGTGGCGTGCTAACATTCCTAGTACTGTACTATTGCCGGTCAATTGAAAGATTGTTATACACACACTGATCGACTATAAAGATAATATGTCTATATCTTATAATTAATAGCGTTATAAACGTCCACTGCTTTATATTGCAGTCGCATGAATCTGACAACGGCCGGGAATGATGAAGAGTAGTTGAGAGCAGGAATTAGCTACTTAATTTGACCGAGTTGAGTATGCGAATGTTTGGCGTAGATCTGCAGCAGTGCTAGATGATCTGTGCGGGCATATCTGACTAGGAATGTTAAAAAAACTAGTACTAATTAATATCCGTTATACGAAATAGGAGTGGGTAATATGGCCCTTCAGTAAAAGAGTTCTTTCTACCGTACACAACAATTAACATCATCGTATATATGTTTTAGATCCGGTGGACATGTATGCAATTTTAAATTGATTGAAAACAAACATGACGATTTTAAATATAGGAAGAAAAAAGTATGTGAGCATGTATATTCAGCAAATCTGTATAGCAAACATATAAAATCAACGAATAAAATAGATAATCGATAAATGACAATTTCATATTAAAATTGCACCCTGATAAGTAGCATAATTTTAGTGCTGCTAGAGTATAACTTTAAGTTGACCGATAGCTAGAAAAATATTCCAGTCGCACGAGAATTGCCAAATCCGAATAATCAATTAATGCCAATGCATTTAAGGACAGATTATCAACTAAACCTCAACTTTTGGTATATAATCAATTTCTATTTAGTTTAGTTCACCGTTAAATACATCTTTAATGGCTATAGCCTATAGGAATTCAGCTCCCTCCACCACTCACATCTATGATCTATGCGTCCGCTAGTTAATTACCTTTGTGTAGATATCATATCCTACTTTCTAGCTTTCCCCATTCTTCGCGTCCCACCCAACCGGACCAAATTAGCGTGGCGGCCGTCCTAGTTTACGGCAAACATCGCCGTCGTCGCATCGTTAATTAACTTGGATGCATGTAACCATCACGTTTTTTTTTTGTTGCTGTTTCGTCTCTATGCACGGCACAGCAAGGACCAAGGTGTGGAAATGTGGACTATGCTGGTCGTTGCCTCGTTGAACCCGGCCTGTGCATGCAGCATAGACTTGTGCACGTCATTAATTTGACCCATCCGTTCCAAACCCTAGCTAACATGCATGGTTCAACTGTGCCTAGCTTTTTCACCTACTCGCATGCCCGATCTCTCTATATATCACACTCGACGTTAGCTCATTCTCTGCATCAGTACCACACATAGCAGTGTACGTACACACACGTAGCTGAGGTCTCAGCTTCGTACCACGTACGTAGCCAGCTAGCTAGCAACCTGCATTGTTCCTTGTATCTCGAGATGAAGATCACCGTGCAGTCATCCAAGGCCGTGAAGCCTTGCTACGCCAGCTGCGGGGTGGCTCCGGCCGCCGGCGATGAGGTCGTCCCGCTCACGGTGCTCGACAAGGCCAACTTCGACACGTACATCTCCGTCGTATACGCCTTCCGCCCGCCGGCGCCGGCCACCGCCGTCCTCGAGGCGGGGCTCGCCAAGGCTCTGGTCGAGTACCGCGAGTGGGCGGGGCGCCTGGGCGTGGACGACGGCGGCGGCCGCGCCATCCTGCTCAACGACGCCGGCGCGCGGTTCGTGGAGGCCACGGCCGACGTCGCGCTCGACGCCGTCATGCCGCTGAACCCGACGCCCGAGGTGCTCGGCCTGCACCCCAGCGGCGACGGCGCCGAGGAGCTGATGCTGATCCAGGTGACGCGGTTCGCGTGCGGCTCCTACGTCGTGGGCTTCACCACGCAGCACATTGTCGCCGACGGCCGCGCCACCAACAACTTCTTCCTCGCCTGGAGCCAGGCCACCCGCGGCGTCGCCGTCGACCCCGTCCCGGTGCACGACCGCGCGTCCTTCTTCAAGCCCCGCGACCCGCCGCAGCTAGAGCACGAGCACCGGGGCGTCGAGTTCAAGCCTTGCGAGAAGGTCGTCGACGGCCACGCCGGCGACGACGAGGTGGTGATCAGCAAGGTGCATTTTAGCCGGGACTTCATCTCCAAGCTCAAGTCGCTGGCGTCGGACGGCGCGCACCGGCCGTACAGCACCCTGCAGTGCGTGGTGGCGCACCTGTGGCGGTGCATGACCAAGGCCCGCGGGCTCCCCGGCGGCGAGGTCACCAGCGTCGCCATCGCCGTCGATGGGCGCGCGCGGATGAGCCCGCCGGTGCCGGAGGGCTACACCGGCAACGTCGTGCTGTGGGCGCGGCCCACCGCAACCGCACAGGAGCTAATGACGAGGCCCCTGCAGCACGCCGTGCAGCTCATCAACCGGGAGGTGGCCCGGATCAACGACGGCTACTTCAAGTCGTTCATCGACTTCGCCAGCTCCGCCGCGGTGGAGAAGGAGCGGCTGGTGGCGACGGCGGACGCGGCGGAGATGGTGCTGAGCCCGAACGTCGAGGTGGACAGCTGGCTGCGGATCCCATTCTACGACCTGGACTTCGGCGGCGGCCGGCCCTTCTTCTTCATGCCGAGCTACCTGCCGGTGGAGGGCCTGCTCATCCTCCTGCCATCTTTCTTTGGAGATGGCAGCGTCGACGCTTACGTGCCGCTCTTTAGCCGCGACATGGACACCTTCAAGAACTGCTGCTATTCCGTCGAACTAAGCTGAACCCGCTCGGATGTAGCATTTCTGCAACCGCACTATATCTGCGTTGAGGATTCAATTGTGAATTGCTCATGCTGTTTTGGCATGCTAAATAAATGAAGTTGGGACTGTCTATTTCACGGTCGACTGGTTTTTCTTCTACCCATCGGTCGATTTTCTGGGCCGTTGGATCTCAATCCAACAGCCAGATCAGCCCCCGCCTCCCCCACACTCCCTCCGACCCCGACGGCTCCGCGCTCCTAAGCCCGACGGCGCCCCGAACCCGAACCCCACCGAAACCCTAACCCGAATCCATGGCGGCACGACGGCGGGAGAGGAGGAGGTCGCCGGAGGGGAGAAAGACGGCGGCGGGAGGTCTTGAAGCGGATGAAGCCAATGGTGCGCGGGTAAGTGGGAAGTCGACTGAAATCCACTGAATTTCAGTCAACTGATGATTAGCAATTCAAACAGCGTTGCTAGCCGTCAGTCGGCTGAAAAGCTGATTCAGTCGATGTGTCTCCTGTTCATCCAAACTTTAAGATCGGTGCTTATTTCAAGCAGGTACTGATTGTCATTTGGATAGTCTGATTAATTACTTCTATTTTTTTTCGGGAGCACTGGGCAGCAGTCGTCTGCCTGCACGCCGAACCATTTTTTTTCTGGATAGATCCAGAACAATGCAAAGCACAACTTTTATGACTAATATAATTAGTATGACCCACCCATAATATCCTAATTTTCCCATTTTCTCCACTGCTTGTCGATGCGTTCTCTTTCTGTCTCGTTATCGCACACATTGCAGCCAGATCGGAGCACGATATGCGGCAGCTTCCTCCGTGGAGGTTCTCTCAGCCAGATCTGGAGCACTTCGACTCCTCTCGGAGGCAGGCATGATGAGCTTTCTGGTTTACCGTTGAGGGCCTGGTGGGGCGACAAGGCGGCGACTATTAACAAGAAGTGTCGATAGTTAAAACAGTTAGTGCTACAATTGCAGTGGTTGTTTCAATAATTTGCACTACAATTCCACTGAAATTGCACTTTCTGTCGTTGTGCAATTTTAGATTTGTTACTATGCAATTGTTGTTTTTGTCCTTCTAATGTACAGTCAGTTTGTGTTGATAATGCATGCAGTTACAGTTTGTTTTGTGCGGAATTGCCTTTTTTTAGACTTATATTGGTAATATTGTTGCAAGTTGTTGTGCTAGTGGAGCTTTTCCTAAAGTTGAAGCCTACGATCGAAGAAATTACACTACTAAGTGCTTTTAATTTTAGTTCAATTCAAGTGCAATTTTATGTATTTTCATATTTTGACTACTGAAATTGTACCGGTGAGCTGATCAAATTGGATCCTAAACGGGATGATATTTACCACTTAATTAGAAAACAAGTTTCAGTATTGATGTCTACATAATTTCCCTAGATTTTGTTAAGGTGAGTCTTCTTAGATTTTATATTTGAGATTTTGATTTGGGATCTTTGATTTTTTTTATTCCCAAATCTTACGGTGTAATCGAACTTTACCCTTCTATTCCAATCGATTTTTTCTTGGAAACGAATTGCTCATACTGAACTTTTGCCGTCACCCTTGCACATCTTATTTGCAAAATATGCGCTTTTTGTTGCCAGATCGGCTCGTGTTTAGGATTCCTCGAAAGCCTGGATCACACGATTTTGAAGAATTGTTCCCTGTTTCTTTTTTCTAGTCGATGATCGAACAGATTGATGGGGTGTAATTATACTGTGGGGGCAATTGACTGAAATCAATCGATATTTTTAGCCGATTGATGGTGAGCCGGTCCCTTTTTATATGTTTGCCCCTTAAAAAACGTATCAATTCCCCATTATAAATGACAATACCGGTATATGAATAAAACCTGTAGGATAATCTAATCCTAAGCAAATTTGAACAACTCGTCAAATTGCTCTAGCCAAATGGCAACAAAAGAAAATACGATGGATCTAGCCTTTCGAAAAGATATGTGATACCACTGTTGGAAGGTAAAAAAAAAACTTTAATAATCCCCATAATTAATTAATTAGGGATAATCATCTAATGTGATAAGGACTCCTAACCAACTCGGTTATTATTCACGTTCATCTTTATCTCTTTATTATTTCTCAACCACTATATAAAGGGAGATCCACCACTAATAAAATTCGGCTATCACCGCTGATGATTCGCGGAGACTGCAAGGGACGAACATGCTGGCGGGACCATGTAACCAGCGAACCGGCGTGCAATTTACAGGAGGCGCGTTACGAGAATCCTAGAGGATCAAATCATCAAAACACATAGTAGATCAAATCTATGTACAGATGAATCAGCTGCCATGGCCGATCATCATCGACGAGCATTCTCGATCAGCTAGCAATCAGATGAACTAGAAGGTATGCATCAACACGAATCAAGCAGAAGAACTACCCAAGGGATCAAATCAATCTGCAAAGAACATCGCAGATGATCAGGAGACGTTCAGAAGATTGAACTCCCCTAGCTCATCCTAGATCATCAAAAGTAAAATAGATCGAGATGGAAGGCCATAGTCATATACAAGCAATCAACCAAAGAAGATGAATATACGCACAAGAAGTCTGCATGCATGCGGAATCAAACGTGATTAGACCTGGTTTTCCTTTCTTTTTCTCTTCCATCTGCATGTAGCCGCATGCAGCATTCTATTTCTTTGCCAGGTTTTCCTTTGCGTCCATGAGGCACAGGTTGCAGATGGCGCGGCAGTGGCGCTCTTCTCCACGGTGGCGCCCGGCCCCCCTGCATCTACTCGGCACGGCAGCCCCTGATGGCGGCATCTCCTCCAGTCCGGCATTCACGACGACAGCAACCTCCTCCTCCTGCACGCTCGGCGGCCGGCGCGCCTCCTTCTCGAGTCTACGGCGCCCATCCACCATGGCACGGCGGCGGCCTACCTCCGCGACGCGCCTCCTTCCCCGGCCCAGTACGACGGCGCGCGCGCCCTCTTCATCTCCACGTCGGCTCGACCTCCACGGCAAAGCAATCGCAGCAGCAGCTGCACGGCTCTTCGGCCCAGCACGGCGGCGGCGAGCAGCGTCTCCGGCGCGGCGGTTCCGACGGCGCGGCGCGGCGACCCCGGCCATCCTCAGCACGGCGGCATTCATCCTCTCCACGCGACAGCGGCCTCGCCATCTCCCCTTGGTGCAGCACGCTCCACGGCCATGGCGACCTCAGCATCTACAAAGCGACCCGACGGCCATGGCGACCACGGCATCCCGGCCGGCGCGCCGCCCGCTTCCTTCTCCCTGGGCGCAAGCAGCGGCGCTCAAGGCAGCGACACTCTCCACAGCGACAGCCGGCGTGCTTCGGTTCTCATCTTCGGTCATCTTCCCTACACGGGCGTCCACCGCGTCCCTATCTCTAGGCGTGGCACGGCTTCGGGCATCAGCAGGCGACGACTCCATCTTCCGCAGCGAGGGCACCTACGGCCAACGCCTCCTTTGCCGGCGCGCGGACTCTCTGGCTCGGCAAGGTGGCGGCGCTCGGCCCCTGCATCTACTCGGCACTGCAGCGCCCCCTTCTCCTCCACGGGCCGGCGGCGCTCGGCTCCTTGCTCCAGATCCGACGGCAACGCCCAGGGCGACCGGCATGGCGAAATCCTTCCTCAAAGCGGCGGCGGCTTGATCTTCTTCCGCCGGCGCGGTGACTCAATAAGGACGGCCGGGGGCGTCGCTTCATCTCTTCTTCAGCCTGGTGCGAGGGCGCGCCCATCACTTTGATGCCTCGGCCTGGCGCGGCATCTCCAAGATGGTGGCCGCGTGGACTCTCTACAGCGACGTCAACGACGCTCTCTCCTCCTCAAGCGGCGGCCGGCGGACTGCACTCGGCCATCTCCACAGCGACGGCAACCGGCGGCGGCGGCAGCCCCCATCTGCCTCGGCGTCCACGCACAGCAACGACGGCAACATCTCCACGCCGGCGGCGGCTCTGATCTTCGGCACGGCCCGGCGCGGCTCTTTCCAACGGCGTCGCGGCGTCCGGCATCGGTCTACACACGGGCAACGGCAGCAACATCAGGACTGCGGCGGCAACGCTATTTCCGACAAAGAAGCGCAACATGACGCGGCGGCACAAGATCTCCAGATTCTCCACGATCACGGATGCAATGGCGTGCCTCTGGAGTCTCTATACTGTACATCTTGGCTTCGCGGCACGTTGAGCCGCCTGCTTCGCGCTGCCTTCGCATGGACTATACACTGCCCGATCTGACTAACGCATGAAGAGGCTGGAGATTGTGTATGGAAGCTCATGAGGATTCACAAAGCCGAGGTTAACCACTCGAAAACCGCGGTTAACCGGAGAACCGATGGGGTTCGGTTTTGAAAAACCGCTCGGTTCGAACCGGCCAATTCAAAATTTTGTTCAAAATTCAAAATTCTTAGAAAAATCTAAAATAATTCCAGAAAATAGTAAATGTTATTTAAAGACCATTGGCTGAAACAGAAATTGAAAATTCAAATTTTTTTTTTCTTGTTATTTCATGTGATTTTCTTCTATTTTTCCTATTTTTTTCTTTTTTTTTCCACTTAATGCACAAACCGACCGGCTAACCGAGCTAACCGAGCGGTTAGCCGAAGAAACCGACGGCTAGCCGACCGAACCGAATTTTGAATTCAAATTCAAATCTGCCAGGTTTTTCATCGAGATCTTCGGTTAGCCGCGGTTTTCGAGTGGTTAGCCGAACCGAGCCTTCTTCGGTTTTTGGCCTCGGTTCGGTTTTGTGAACACTATTGGCACTCCGATATACATACGTATCTGTACAGCTGCGTGTGCATTCACTTGCATGAGCGTATATCGTATATGTCACCTATATATGTTATTGTGCATGAATTAAGCCAATGACAAATCATCACCAGGACGAATCTTCGGCAAAACATTACCTGTGTGGAGCACCCTTGCCACGATATATGGCGGCCAGTGATCTACGCGGCATTGCGCATCGTTATCTTCACCAAATATCCTAATCTACAACTGGATGTAGCCTACAGCCGGGTCGGTTTTGTGAAATCTGGTTCGACCAGACCAGCTTGGGGAAAATCAGGAATTAAATATTATTTCAAACCACTATTAATTAGCAATTAACAACCGTCATTAATTATCCTCTTTTTTAGGATCTGGCCGAAGGCTATTAAAGCCACGTTCACACGCACGATCCAAATTTCTGGATCACAACCGCATGCACCGGCGACCACGACGACGACGCGCGGCGGCTGCGGCTCCTCGGCGACCGCGACCTCGGCATGTATGGATGAACGACAGTGATTTAAAGGATGAAGCAACTCATGTAAATTCTCATTCTGGAGCAGAGTCTCGATGTACATTACTATATGTTTCCATTACGATTTGATAGTTAGCTTTTATAATCACCATCAAATGATGGTATAGTCCTTACTGGTGCATAGAACAATTTTCTTACAGGGTCAGAAATTCTGGAGCAGAGTCTCTATGTACATTACTATATGTTTCCATTACGATTTGATAGTTAGCTTTTATAATCACCATCAAATGATGGTATAGTCCTTACTGGTGCATAGAACAATTTTCTTACAGGGTCAGAATTGTAATGAGATTCACCATCGATGCGTATGCAATGGAGATGCGGTTGGTTACAGAGAAAAAAGAGTAGAATTTTCGGCATATAAATCTTAAGATTAATTGGTCGGTAGGTTAGTGCCAATTTATTGGATACATGGGCCTCATGCAGAGTCTGTCCATTCCAAATTTTTGTCACACTGACCTGGAGTATTTTCAAATAGTAATTTGTGCCATTATGACACTATGAATTGTCAGAATTTTTTTATAAGGTTGCTCAAACATATAATTTTTATTTCCATGGCCCATTAACACATCCAAGGAGTTTCCTTCATTCAATTGATTGTTATAATATTTTCAGTTTCAATATTTCTTCTGCCATGTTTGTATAACTCACATTAATTTTTATGTTTCAGCTTGCAATAATATATTACGAAAAGGAAAATATAGCTGCCAAAGTTCGTACACCTACTGGTGCAGAAAAAATGAAAGTCGGAGAAATAAGCACAATGGCTCTTTTTCAAACTGTCAAAGCTGCAGTTAGCTTATTTGGGGAAGTTCGGTTTTCATTAGACAGATCAGTTGCGAGAAAGTCAAAGGTTCCTCAGGCAGAGGTGTGTACTTTTCAAATAAGTTTTCCGTATTAGAAGATTTTTTTTCCCTAACGAACATATTAGAAGATTTAAGGTTCACATGTATGCCGGTGTATTTAATAATATGTTTCCCATGATTGCAGGTATAAAAGCCCCGTAGATGATTGTTGTCCTGCATCTAAAAATACTAGACTTTCAATGCATAGTGCCCCTTTGGAGTTTATGAAAATATATCTTATCATTGTAGTTTGTGTTATTCTACTATTTTTAGCAACAGACAAAAAAAGACATCATCCATGTATGAACAAATGCTTGGTGCAAATGCATATCTGACCATTTCGCGGATCATAATTTTGGCTGTGTTTTTAAGAGGACAATAAAAAATGGAAACATCTGATTGTGCTATGGATTTGTAATAATATAGTTTTACACTTTTACATGTTGACTAAGATATATATGCTCATGTGGCTGCATTTTAGATTTCCAATACCTGTGTACTTACCCAACTGGTGTTAAGAGCTTATATGTTCTAAAAAGTAACTTCCAGCTTTCCATGTGTAACCAGCGATAGGTTTGCAATCCACATATTCTGTAGATTACGTAGGGTCTAAGCACGAAATATATTAGGTCTATAATTGGTACATATAGTCCCCAATGTAGTCTCTGTTTTCAAAATTACAATGTTCATATCATGTCATTTGATCTATGGTCTACAGCCAATAGAGTTGTCGGCAATAGTATTTCTCCATTGTTACCTATAGTTGAATGAATGATTAGGGCATTTAGACTCTTACTTTTGATCTATACGATCGCAATTTACTTCATGTGTCTAGCACTGATCCATTTCATGGTTCTATGCTGCTATGGTACAGTGCAAAAATTATGACAAGAAACTGACCGTATGTCACATTCCCTGTTTTAGCAGCGCCAGTCTCTAATTATCTTTTTTACTTACTCCTTTGTTACTGCTGCGTGCAGGTTAAAGTTCTTGCGATATGGTTCGCGGAATGTAAATCCTGTAAAATAAATTTATTGCACGTTAATTTTGGGGCTAGCAACATAATTTCCTGTTGTGCCTAGACAACAAAGATGGTAACATAACATTTGAATGCATCCCTTAAAAAGGCAGTAGTTTAGTGTTTTCAAAACGTTCTCAATTTAGCAGTACCCACAATGCTTGCTACAAGTTTAGAACAGAATTTTGGACAAGTAGAAACTTCACAGTGGGCAGAAAACAAGCTTGCTGATATTGGTGCTAGGCTAAGAAGCATCACAGTATTGGTGCCATACTTTATCTCTTTCTGTTTAAAAATTTTCTTTCTTCAAAACGTGTTCGATGTAATTTTTTCTTCAAACAGTTGTAGACACCTTTCTGAGTTGTAAACAGATGAATATGCGTA
Organism: Raddia distichophylla; assembly: GCA_005191435.1. NCBI lineage: Eukaryota > Viridiplantae > Streptophyta > Magnoliopsida > Poales > Poaceae > Raddia > Raddia distichophylla. The sequence goes on from SPJY01003720.1 coordinate 456,488, forward strand.
TTAGCGACATCAGTGGAAGAAAAAAAATGAAAGATTAATTTTTATGTCCGTACATTTCGTGAATTAAAAATTCATTCTTTTTTAACAACCAAAAAACATGAGATCAAATTTTTTTTGTGCAGGAAACAGAGTAAAGTGGAATATGTGCATAAAAGATGGAGAGATGCCTAGCAAGGGAAGCTTTTGAGAGAACATTTCCTTCTTTCCCCATAAAGAGATGTTCAGCACATTAAGGGAACACCGATCAAAGTCTGGTAAAGATGTGAGGTTACCACCCTTTTTTCTAAACCCTTACGCAGCCCACATACTGATATTGGTGCTAGGCTAAGAAGCATCACAATATTGGTGCCATACTTTTATCTCTTCTGTTTAAACATTTTCTTTCTTCAAAACGTGTTCGATGTAAATTTTTCTTCAAACAGTTGTAGATACCTTTCTGAGTTGTAGACAGATGAATGTGCGTATTAGGGAAATCAGTGGAAGAAAAAAAATCAAACATTAATTTTTATATGCGTGCATTTCGTTAATTAAAAATTCATTCTTTTTTAACAACCAGAAACCATGAGATCAAGTTTTTTTGTGCAGGAAACAAAGTGGAATATGTGTATAAAAGATGGGGAGGTGCCTAACAAGGGAAGATTTTCAGAGAACATTTCCTACCTGTCACGTTTTACGTCGTGCTCAGTGTACCCGTCACGTTTTGCTGCGTGCTTGCACTGCTGCAATCTGTTCTGCGTAGCGCATGTATCCTACCAGCTTGCCGATTGCTTCTGTCTCCGTGAAATCGGCTTTCGTCTAGCCAATTCACCTACAGTTAGCCAAAAAAAACAACTTATTGTTCGCTAAACTAGCAGACACAAAATTCACGCTGACATTCAGCGTCATGTCTACCCATCGCATAAAGCGTACTTACGTCTACCGTTTCGCCCGTGGCGCGCACGGGCGCGCAAACTCAACTATAACCTTCAATCCCGAGCTCCTCTCTTTTCTCCAATTTTTTACATCTCTCTTCAGCCTAAAAGTCAACTGAACGGTCAAACAACAAATTTAACATCTTTTAGCAAGTCATATGCTGTAATATTTCGTACTTATTGAAACTAAACTTTTTTTCGAGAGCTTTCAATTTTTCAGTTTACAAGCAAACAAAACCTTTTCAAATAGAATAAAATAGGACATCAGGCAGCGCCGTGGTTATACGGTGTTATGGTATGCATCGCTAATTCGCTATTCGCTGCATGCATGGCTTGGATGATAATTACGAATTACGAAAGCGCCGCGCAAAGAATATGATAGCTTGCAACCATCTCAACGGGACAAGTCAAAATGTTCTCGTCAGGTCAAAATTATATTACGATTCGCCGATGGAAATGAACTCATTTGATACTGCATTTTACGAAACAAAGACAACCGTTATATTATATTGTACGTAAATAATACTTGCTAAATGTCTGGGCCTGTTTGGTTCGTGGCCTAAGCTTGCCACAACTAACCTTAGTCATGCCACAGTTGCTTAGGCACCTGTTTGGTTTCCTGCTAAGCGTAGGCGCGCCATAGTTTCTTAGGCAGCGAGCAGCTCATTCGCCGTAGCCAAATTCGTCTAAGCTGTGGCGGTAAAAAACAGCGCCACACTCGGCCACGACGCTCTGTGGCTCGCTCCGCCCGTTCCTCTCTCCCCCTTCCTCTCTCACACTCTCTTCTGGGCAAGCTCCCTCCGGCGGGCGCGAGCGCGCAGCCGCTGCGCGAGCTCCCGGCGGCGGGCGCGAGGGCTCCCGGCGGAGGCGACGGCGGCGCGAGCTCCCGGCCGTAATAACTTCGTATAGCATACATTATACGAAGTTATACGACTTCAATAGATCACTCTCTCACCACACATAGATATATGATTTTTACTACTCGAAACATTCACAACAGCTCAAATGCTAAAGAGATTAAAAAAAAGAAAACGAAACAGCAACTGGAGCTCCAAAAGCCCCCTTTTACACCTGCACTCTAAATAAACCCTCAAAGCAATGCATTAACACAGAGAAAAAAATATGGTCGATCCACTGTAGCCAACAAAAAAAAAGCCTGCATTGTTCCTTGTATCTCGAGATGAAGATCACCGTGCAGTCATCCAAGGCCGTGAAGCCTTGCTACGCCAGCTGCGGGGTGGCTCCGGCCGCCGGCGATGAGGTCGTCCCGCTCACGGTGCTCGACAAGGCCAACTTCGACACGTACATCTCCGTCGTATACGCCTTCCGCCCGCCGGCGCCGGCCACCGCCGTCCTCGAGGCGGGGCTCGCCAAGGCTCTGGTCGAGTACCGCGAGTGGGCGGGGCGCCTGGGCGTGGACGACGGCGGCGGCCGCGCCATCCTGCTCAACGACGCCGGCGCGCGGTTCGTGGAGGCCACGGCCGACGTCGCGCTCGACGCCGTCATGCCGCTGAACCCGACGCCCGAGGTGCTCGGCCTGCACCCCAGCGGCGACGGCGCCGAGGAGCTGATGCTGATCCAGGTGACGCGGTTCGCGTGCGGCTCCTACGTCGTGGGCTTCACCACGCAGCACATTGTCGCCGACGGCCGCTCCACCAACAACTTCTTCCTCGCCTGGAGCCAGGCCACCCGCGGCGTCGCCGTCGACCCCGTCCCGGTGCACGACCGCGCGTCCTTCTTCAAGCCCCGCGACCCGCCGCAGCTAGAGCACGAGCACCGGGGCGTCGAGTTCAAGCCTTGCGAGAAGGTCGTCGACGGCCACGCCGGCGACGACGAGGTGGTGATCAGCAAGGTGCATTTTAGCCGGGACTTCATCTCCAAGCTCAAGTCGCTGGCGTCGGCCGGCGCGCACCGGCCGTACAGCACCCTGCAGTGCGTGGTGGCGCACCTGTGGCGGTGCATGACCAAGGCCCGCGGGCTCGCCGGCGGCGAGGTCACCAGCGTCGCCATCGCCGTCGATGGGCGCGCGCGGATCAGCCCGCCGGTGCCGGAGGGCTACACCGGCAACGTCGTGCTGTGGGCGCGGCCCACCGCCACCTGGCAGGAGCTAGTGACGAGGCCCCTGCAGCACGCCGTGCAGCTCATTAACCGGGAGGTGGCCCGGATCAACGACGGCTACTTCAAGTCGTTCATCGACTTCGCCAGCTCCGGTGCGGTGGAGAAGGAGCGGCTGGTGGCGACGGCGGACGCGGCGGAGATGGTGCTGAGCCCGAACGTCGAGGTGGACAGCTGGCTGCGGATCCCGTTCTACGACCTTGACTTCGGCGGCGGCCGGCCCTTCTTCTTCATGCCGAGCTACCTGCCGGTGGAGGGCCTGCTCATCCTCCTGCCATCTTTCTTTGGAGATGGCAGCGTCGACGCTTACGTGCCTCTCTTTAGCCGCGACATGGACACCTTCAAGAACTGCTGTTACTCCGTCGAACTAAGCTGAACCTGCTCGGATGTAGCATTTCTGCAACCGCACTATATCTGCATTGATGATTCAATTGTGAATTGCTCATGCTGTTTTGGCATGGTAAATAAATGAAGTTGGGACGATCTATTTCACAGTCGACTGGTTTTCCCCGTACCCATCAGTCGATTTTCTGAGCCTTTGGATCTCAATCCAACGGCCAGATTAGCCCCTGCCTCCCCCACTCTCCCCCTGACCCCGACTGCTTCGCGCTCCTCCTCCTCTCCCGCCGCCTCCGTCGGCGCAGACGCCTAGCCGCCCCGCCGCCCGACCTCCCACTGCCGACGCTGCTCCGCCCAACCTAACCCGGCCGTCGCCTTCACCCCCTACCACCGCCGCCCCAACCACCTTCCCCCGTCCCCGGCTCCGGCGGCGCCACCACCGCCTCCGCCGCCGCCCTTACTCCATCCCCAACCAACCGCTGGGCCGCCGCCTCCCCCGACCATCCCTCTAAGTCCGACGGTGCCCCGAACCCTACCGAAACCTTAACCCGAATCCATGGCGGCGCGGCCGCGGGAGAAGAGAAGGTCGCGGAGGAGAGGAAGATGGCGGCGGGAAGTCAACTGAGATCCCCCCGTTCAAACAGCATTGTTAGCCGTCAGTCGGCTGAAAAGCTGATTCAGTCGATGTGTCTCCCGTTCATCCAAACTTTAAGATCGGTGCTTATTTCAAGTGGGTACCGATTGTCATTTGAATAGTCTGATTACTTCTGTTTTTTCAGGAGCACTGGGCAGCCGTCGTCTGCCTGCACGCCGGGCTCGCTGAGGCCCAGCAGTCAGGAAGCGTGCGGCATAGCCATCGAGGAAAACCGTTTTTTCTGGATAGATCCAGAACAATCCAAAGCACAACGTTTATGACTAATTATAATTAGTGGGACCCACCCATAATATCCTAATTTTCCCATTTTCTCTGCTGCTTGTCGATGTGTTCTCTTTCTGTCTCGTAATCGCGCACATTGCAGCCAGATCGGAGCACGACAAGCGGCATCTTCCTCCGTGGAGGCTCTCTCAGCCAGATCTGGAGCACTTCGACTCCTCTCAGAGGCAGGCAGGCATGATGAGCTTTCTGGTTTAACGTTGAGGGTGGGGCGACAAGGCTCTCTCCAACAGGAATTTTTAAATTTAATCCCCTATAGCCTCATATACAAGCTTCCTTTTAAAAAAATCTCTCCCTATTTTTCTTCCATCTCTAACAACGTTGCCTATATAGAGAATTATATAGGGGAAGGAAAGAGAATCCCTACGTATAAGGAAATGTAGAGAAGAAAATCTCTATTTTAGGGAATTGAATAGAAAATGTTGTTGAAGCATATAGGAGAAGAATCCACCCCCTATTTTGGGGTAGAGGGCGCTTTAGGGGAGTCTGTTGAAGACAGCCCAAGGCGGTGACTATTAACAGGAAGGCGTCGGCAGTTAAAACAGTTAGTGTTGCAATTGCAGTGGTTGTTTCAATAATTTGCACCACAATTCCACTGAAATTGCACTTTTTGTCGGTGTGCGATTTTAGACTTGTTACTATGCAATTGTTGTTTTTGTCCTTCTAATGTACAGTCAATTTATGTTGATATTGCAGTTACAGTTTGTTTTGTGCGGAATTGCCTTTTTTAAGACGTATAGTGGTAATATTGTTGCAAGTTGTTGTGCCAGCGGAGCTTTTCCTAAAGTTGAAGCCTACGATTGAAGAAGTTACACTATTAAGTGCTTTTAATTTTAGTTCAATTCAAGTGCAATTTTATGTATTTTCATATTTTGAATACTGAAATTGTACGGGTGAGCTGATGAAATTGGATCCTAAACGGGATGATATTTACCACTTAATTAGAAAACAAGTTTCAGTATTGATGTCTACATAATTTCCCTAGATTTTGTTAAGGTGAGTCTTCTTAGATTTTATATTTGAGATTTTGATTTGGGATCTTAGATTTTTTTATTCCCAAATCTTACGGTGTAATCGAACTTTACCCTTCTATTCCAATCGATTTTTTCTTGGAAATGAATTGCTCATACTGAACTTTTGCCATCACCCTTGCACATCTTATTTGCAAAATATGCGCTTTTTGTTGCCAGATCGGCTCGTGTTTAGGATTCCTCGAAAGCCTGGATCACACGATTTTGAAGAATTGTTCCTAGTTTCTTTTTTCTAGTCGCTGATCGAACAGATTGATGGGGTGTAATTATACGGTGGGGGCAATTGACTGAAATCAATCGATATTTTTAGCCGATTGATGGTGAGCCGGTCCCTTTTCATATGTTTGCCCCTTAAAAAAATGTATCAATTCCCCATTATAAATGACAATACCGGTATATGAATAAAACCTATAGGATAATCTAATTGCTCTAGCCAAATGGCAACAAAAGAAAATACGATGGATCTAGCCTTTCGAAAAAATATGTGATACCACCTTAGTTTCACATGGTTTTATCCGGTTTCAACTAGTTTCGGGTAAAATCTATCCAGATTCATTTTGCCTTTCGAAAAGATGCGTGGTTCACCAGTTTCGAAAAGATGCGTGGTTCACCAGTTTCGAAAAGATGTGTGGTTCACCAGTTTCGAAAAGATGCGTGGTTCACCAGTTACGTCATTTGCTTCACATAGTTTCATGTATTTTTAGGTGAAAATTCATCCAGTTTCATCTAGTCTTTTAAAAAAGTGGTGTGGTTTCACCATAGTTTCATGTAATTTCACATTGTTTCTGCTATTTTCAGGTAAAATTCATCCAGTTTTATCTTGCCTTTTGAAAATATAGGTGGTGCCACCTTAGTTTCACATGGTTCCTTCCGGTTTCAAATAATTTTAGGTAAAGTTTCTTCCGGTTTCGATAAAAAATCATCTAGTTTCATCTTGCCTGTTGAAAAGATACATGGTTTTCATGTAATTTCACATGGTTTTATATAGTTTCAGGTCTAATTCATCCAATTTCATTTAGCTTTTTGAAAAGGTATGTGTGTCACCTTATGTCGGCGCTTGGGAGCAGGCCCTTAGCCGAGATTATTTAGTTGGTATGAGACCCAATCGGAACCCTTCTCTACACCAGGTGATGGCGTTTAGGGATGGTGACAGAGGCGGACGATACGAGGATTTTACCTTGGTTCGGGTCTCCGCTGCGGGATAATAGCTCTACGTCCAGTTGCTTGCTTATCAAAGTGTTGAATACAAGAGTGAATACACTAGAAGGGAGTAAATGCTTCAAGGGCTATTAGAGAGTTCGACAATGGCTAAGTGAGCAATGCTACTACTAAAGTTGGTGCTACAGGGGAATATTTTCTCTGTGTGGTTCTGTGTCTTTTTTTTCTCTGCCAACCTCAAGGCCTATTTATAGGCCGGTGGTCGGACCATCAACCTTCAACTTCAGCGGGCACATGATTTGGGTCTTTGGTCCTTACCCTACTCGTGCAATTGGTGGGATGGGCCGTTTGACTTCCGGTTTCGGGGCTTGCCGGTCTAGCCCACCAGGTAGCAATCGCCTGCTTTACCGAGCCGCTTCTTAAGCAATCCAAGCTGAGGGCAGCTCGGATTGGCTTGGGAGGGTCTTTGAGAGCATCGGCCCAAGGAGGCCTACTGCCCCGAGCTGTGAGTGGCTCAGGGCGACGGGTTCTCACCAAAGACAGCTCGTGCCTCTTTCGGCCAAGGTCGATAGGATGTTTCCATGTTTACGGGGCAAGCCCCTCAACTGAGGGTAAGTCTTGATCCCCGACACCTTAGTTTCACATGGTTTCAACTAGTTTTGGCGAATCAACCCTTAATCACCAAATATCTCGATGACATATGTCTGCTTGGGAGGGCTTGCAATAGTCACCAAGGCACTCGGCGACTGAAGCCTACTTTGGCGGGCTGGGTTGCTAGCTGGGCCTTGCGTGCATGGAAGTAGGGCTCCGCTTGTTTAGGGTTAGGATTAAAATAGGAGTTCATTTAATATGCACTTTAATTGTAAATAAAAAAGGTGGGCATGCGAGCAAGATGATAAGGCCTTGTTTGTTTGAGCTGCAGCTTCTCTAAAAGTTGTTTCTGGAAAAATCCACCCAAAACTTGTTTCTCCGTTCACAGTTTAATTTGGGTTTTTGGAGGCTTTTAACTTCTTGGAAGGGGGTTTCAAAAGCTGGTTGTTTGTTTGAGCTGTGACTTTTGAGGCTAGAAGCTGGCTAGAAACTCAAACAAACAGGGGCTAAATATGGTTGTAACCAGATTAAAGGTTAAGAAGTGAAATCCTTTCAAGGATTGTGTAAATTAATAATAAGGGTGTAAACTCAGGTATAGATTGTTATCTTGTTCGATAAATAAATTTTATATGTTGAGCCCCAAGTATGCCGCCCAGATTGCACTTATGCCTTAACTATTTTGTTTCATCAGGATTAGGGTCAAATTAAGAATAAGAAAGCGTTGGAGTATTTTTCTACGGAGACCAGAGATCCAGTGATTCGGTCACATAGTATAACACATCTTAAAAATAAGACCCGGATTTTTGTTGTCCTTGTAGAATTTTTAATCTAGTCGGTACGCTTTGCTGACGAGCACTTTACTACCAGCCTTATCGGCAATTCTCAGATACTTTAACAGTTGGGGCGTTTCAATGGCTAGCGCCGATATCGGCGCCCTTATGTATTTATGAAACAATTTTAAATAAAAAGTAATGAAAGAAATCAGCGATTACCGATATACTGTAGTCTATTGGCAACGTAAATCGGCCAGTTTTTGTTGGAAATATTAGGAATTTTTTCAATATTTTAATCCACAAAATTATGTAAATCATAATTAAACAATTGCAAGTTTCTAGTTCAAGACCAAAGGTACTAGATATAAAAATATCTATCTCATACGCAAGGGTTAATGAACAGGAAAACAATAAGACAATAGCACGGTATAAACGAATATACCCTTAAGCCGGAGCCGCAGCCACTACAGGCGCTGGCGCGGGCGCTGGCGGAGGAATGACTTGCACATTCTCAGCCGCCATGACGGTTGATGTAGACAATCACAAGTTGTTGCAGAGAAGCGTTGATGCAGTATAGAGGTCGATGCAGTCGAACGTCGATGCCATGTAGATGTACCGGCGCCTCCTCTCAACGATTCAGGGACACCCTTCCCGGAAGTTTCGATGATTGCTGGAAGTTCCGACAGCCAAAAGGCACCGATCCAGAGATCCTCATGTCCGACCCAGATCGGAAGTTCCGACGCTGCTTCTCCTGGTCGGTCGAAGAACTTGAGCAGTCGCGTGAGAACGCTCCCTAAAAACTTATCAGCCTTCTGTCCCGAGCAGGACCACGAGAAGGACGAGGTTCCGGAGGCCTGCTCCCTCGGCTCCTTGTGCGCGCAAGGAAACAGAGGTGGGGAAGGCAAGAACGCAGCGCTACAGATGGAATTATTGGAGTATGGAAGGTGCGGGTGCGTGAGAGAGAGAGGGGAAAGGAAAGCACAACACTTCCTTATATAGCCACCGCGCGAGAGAGCAACTGGCAGCGAGGCACCGATCGTACGTTACCAGCCATCAACCGCGTCGGTTTCGTAACGGACGCCATCAGGACATGCCATCAAGACGTGTTATGAAAACTCGTCGGTTACTGGAAATAAGGCAGCCGAATTTAATTCCAAATCAAAACGGCAAAACCTTCCGTATCCGCGTACCGCGCTCGTCTCCGTCTCGACTCGACACGCGCGCGCGCGGCTCGCCCCTTTCCTTTTCTTAACTTGCTAATTGAGAGATACATGACCCAACTATTTAAGTTGAGGTATTCCTCTCTCAATTTCCCTAATTTCCCGTACGGTACTAAACTCTTTTTAGTACTCCTAGTATTTTAAATGGCCCTTTAGAATTTCAATTAATTAAATTGAATGGGCCAGCCCACATTTAGTCTAACAGTTTTAAATTCAGCTATCCCTGCCTGTGCGTGGCCGCTATGCTACGCATTAGAGCAAAGCTAGCGGCAGCTTTAAAAGCTGCTGCAAATTCCCATGCTGCAAATTTACAGTTTTGCTGCAAACATCCTTTCAGACTTTACACTACACTCTAAAAGATTCCCTCACCTACCAGACACTCTATACGTGCTGCAAATTTAAAACGCCATTTAGAGCTTCTTCTAGCCATGCTCTTATGCATGGATAAACGCGCGTGGATATACTCATATACATGTGAACATGCAGGCTTTGATTAGTTTCGCGCGTCTGGTCGTATTCCACGCGCGCGCCACCACATCCGAATCAGAACTTGCTGAACATCACCGTCGCCGGCGAGAATTACATCGGCTATACGCATATATGTGCGTTTGAACGCGGCGTCCCGTTTTCCAATTTTCTCGTGTTCACCAACTTCCAGCGCTGAATTGGACTAGTTGATCGCATCCTGTAAACGTCGGTTGACACTTGACCCGTCCAATTATATATAGTCGTCTACAGAAGAGACGAAGTATTGACAAGGATTTAATAGGAGCGCCATGTAATATAGTCGGCTAACCTTATCTGCAATGTCCGTTGTTTCTATTGTTGGGCCTGAGACCGATTACAGCTTAGCTGTATGTTTATTTTTGTTACGTTAGATTTTTGAGCTATTGGATCTTAGATCCAACGATCCATATCTCTCCTCTCCTCTTTTTTCCCTCTCTCCCTCCCCTACCCCTTCGATGTGCTCCCATGTCACGGCTCCTTCTCCTCCCCTGCCTCTGCCTCCGCAGCCGGCATCGCCGCTAGTACCACCCCGCCCAACCTAACCCGAATGACCAGTGCCGATCTACCGCCTAGCTGCAACTTCGCCGCCTCACTGCCCCCACCATGATCCCCATCCCTTTTGAACAAAACCATGATCCCCATCCTACCACCGTGTTGCCTCCTCCCCCGATCTCCCTCTTTGTCCGGACACACCAGGAACCCCGCCCCCAACTCAAACTCTAACCCTAACTCAATGGCACGGCACTGACGATTGCCTAAGAGGATGAAGAAGACGACGACAAAGATAAGTTGAAATCAATTAATTGAGAGCTTGTGAAACTTTTAGATAACTGATTATTAACAAACTTGATTGGATATTTGCCTGGAGATTAATTTATCTGAGCTCACGTCCTCGCTCACCTCCAGCTCCAGTAGCGAAGGTGTCCCCCGCCGTCTCTGGAACCGCCGTCTCCGGTTCAGTAAGAACTAGGAGGTAGGGATTACCATTGTCATGTTCTCTTGTTTCTTTTCCCTACTTCAACTGAGGTATTTGAATGGCTTTCAAGTCAAAATCAACGGTGATGGTCCCCCTCGCCTGTAGCCGCTCCAGGATCTCAGCCTGCTGCCGAACCGCCCGCCCTGGTGGATCCCGCAGTACTCGGACCTGCCGGCGACGGCCTCCGAGCTGGGCGTACCCGCCGGCGTCTCTCATCCGTCGCGTCCGTCTACATCTGCCATCGCAAGCTTTCCCGTGGCTGCCCGGCGCCGTAGGGTGTCCACCGATGCAGATGCCGTCGCCGCAGGCCTTCGGAATGTGCATAAAAGATGGGGAGGTGCCTAGCAAGGGAAGATTTTCAGAGAACATTTCCTACCTGTCACGTTTTACGTCGTGCTCAGTGTACCCGTCACGTTTTGCTGCGTGCTTGCACTGCTGCAATCTGTTCTGCGTAGCGCATGTATCCTACCAGCTTGCCGATTGCTTCTGTCTCCGTGAAATCGACTTTCGTCCAGCCAATCCACCTACAGTTAGCCAAAAAAACTTATCGTTCGCTAAACTAGCAGACACAAAATTCATGCTGACATTCAGCGTCATGTCTACCCATCGCATAAAGCATACTTACGTCTACTGTTTCGTCCGTGGCACGCTCGGGCGCGCAAACTCAACTAGTACTTTTACAGTTGGGGCGTTTCAATGGCTAGCGCCGATATCGGCGCCCTTATATATTTATGAAACGATTTTAAATAAAAAGTAATGAAAGAAATCAGCGATTACCGATATACTGTAGCCTATTATCGCCTATTAATTGGCAACGTAATAAATCGGCCAGTTTTAATTCAGCTATCCCTGCCTGTGCGTGGCCGCTATGCTACGCATTATGCATGGATAAACGCGCGTGGATATACATGTGAACATGCAGGCTTTGATTAGTTTCGCGCGTCTGGTCGTATTCCATGCGCGCGCCACCACATCCGAATCAGAACTTGCTGAACATCACCGTCGCCGGCGAGAATTACATCGGCTACAACTTCAATTTTCTTCTGTTCACCAACTTCCAGCGCTGAATTGGACTAGTTCATCGCATCCTGTAAACGTCGGTTGACACTTGCGACCCGTCCAATCATAGTCGTCTACAGAAGAGACGAAATGTTGATAAGGATTTAATAGGAGCGCCATGTAATATAGTCGGCTAACCTTATCTGCTATGTCCGTTGTTTCTATTGTTGGGCATGAGATCGGTTACAGCTTAGTTGTGTGTTTATTTTTGTTATGTTGATTTTTGAGCTATTGGATCTTAGATCCAACAATCCATATCTCTCCTCTCCTCTTTTTTCCCTCTCTCCCTCCCCTACCTCTTCGATGTGCTCCCACGTCACGGCTCCTTCTCCTCCCCTGCCTCCGCCTCCGCAGTCGGCATCGCCGCTATAGTACCACCCCGCCCAACCTAACCCGAATGACCGGTGCCGATCTACCGCCTGGCTGCAAGTTCGCTAGAGCCTGCAACTTCGCCGCCTCACTGTCCCCACCATGATCCCCATCCTTTTTGAACAAAACCATGATCCCATCCTACAACCATGTTGCCTCCTCCCCCGGTCTCCCTCTTGTCCAGACGCACCAGGAACCCCGCCCCCAAATTCAAACTCTAACCCTAACTCAATGGCACGGTGGTGACGACTGCCTAAGAGGATGAAGAAGATGACGACTAAGATAAGTCGAAATCAATTAAGAGCTTGTGAAACTTTTAGATAACTAATTATTAACAAACTTGATTGGATATTTGCATGGAGATTAATTTATCTGAGCTCACGTCCTCGCTCTCCTCCAGCTCCAGCTAGCAGCGAAGGTGTCCCCCGCCGTCTCTGGAACCGCCGTCTCCGTTTCAGTAAGAACTAGGAAGTAGGAATCACCATTGTCATGTCCTCTTGTTTCTTTTCCCTACTTCGACTGAGGTATTTAAATGGTCTTTCAAGTCAAAATCAACGGTGATGGTGGTGGTATCAAATGCTCCGGATGACTCCGTTGCGTAGATCATCAGCGTATTGTCGCGGGAATAAGAGCATCTTGGGCAAAGATTTTATGCATGCCAAGCTTAATTTATCAAAATATCTAATAAGACTAATAATATGAAAAGTTAAAGGCTCTTCAAAAGCGTTCTTTTAAGAAAAAAATTAAAATAGATTTGTGATCTTTAATAGAAACCACAAAAACTCTAATAAAAATAACTACAAAGTGATACAATGTATGGTTTCTAAAAAAGATAAATTTTCAAGTCATAGATTTTAATCTAGTTTAAGTTGAATCAAACAAGATCTTTAATTTTTCCCTATAGCACTATTTTCTAAAATTTTCTAAAAAAACTATATTCCCTATGAACTGTATCCATTCTTCAAAACTTTGTCACACTTTTTTTACAATCTTCCGGCCAATTTATTCGAAGAGTAGGGTTCAACAGTACTGTACATAATGCATTAATTATAACTACAAGAAAGAAAATTACATGTGAATATACACTCGCATCCAAACAAAAAAAACCAAGATACCATTCAAAGATAGACGATTTCTTTGCTCGCATGGATAACCACGGCAAATCCACGTTTGAAATTTCTCGTGCAATTAACCATTGGTTGTTATGACTTATGAGGACGAATAATTGAGTGTGTGACCATCCAACAAGGGTATGTTTAATGCTTATTTGATCATTATCGCATACATTTAATCCACTTGTCCGAAACAGATCAAATTATTTATAAATAAATCCAGTCCACTATCACTAGCAGTGCCAGGTCACCATGTTCTTGAGCATTTGCAACAAGTTCTCAGAAATTGGATCACTGTTTATGTCTTCCATGAACTGCTATTTTTTTTCTATACATATAACTTTATCTTCTCTATCAGAGTCTTTATCCTTCTACCTTTCACTCTCTATGTAGGATGAAGGGTCACGTCTCTCCTCACCGGCCAGCGGGGCTCACTGGCACTGGTGTCGGTACCGCTATTTGTGCTCCTCCTCCATCCCATCCATCCTATTTTTCTCATCATCTCTCTTCCCCTGTCAACTCTCCTTCTCTCTCCATCTCTCGCCGGTGAGGATAGTGAGCGACTTTGGTGTGCTTTTGATGGCTCAATCTAATGAATATGGATGGAGGCTCGTTGGATCTGGAGATAAAGGCTCGTCGGATCTGGAGAAGGAGGCAAGAAGGAGGTTCATTCTTCTTTTTCATGGAACCTCAAGCGTGTACGTGTGAAACTTCATATTTGCTTCTAGAACCTTTTTTTGCATTGCGAGATTCACCCTTAACAATATACATGTGGAAGTTTGTTTTATGTCTCCTAAAACTTGAGTTTTTGTTTGCTAAACTTTTATGTTGTTCTCGTGAACTGTTCGGTTGTCAAGTTTAATTCATCATTATGTAGCCAAGTTTCACTGGTTCTTTATTAAGGTTCATCAGCACATTTTATAAGTTTCACCTATACTTTTTTGAGGTTCCATTAGTCGTTAACCAAGTTTCACAGTCTCCCAAGGTTCATCAACACTTACGAAAGGTTCATCCGTCTTTTTTCAAGAATCATCAGTAGCTCTCACAAGTTTCAATAGTTCTTTTCGAAGGTTCATCATACTTCATGCATGTTTCATATGTATATTTATCAAGGTTCCGCAGTTTTTTTGCTAAGCTTCCACGCGGATATCATGCTAACGTCAATCGTTTGATAGAAAGATTTTCCATTGGATGTCCGATTTGTGGTGCTGGCCTTATTTCTTTTTAATTAACTTGAAAAAATAAAAGATAACATCTAGTTAATTGTTGCACCTTTTTTATAATATTAAACTATTTGTAAATTTAGCTACTGTCGACTAAAATTTTCTCCATTTTGAATCAACCGGAGTCCAAACTAAACAATACTTTGTAGTTATTTTTAATGAGTTTTAAATTATTCTTTTTATGGTTTCCAAAATAGTTTTATTATATTTTTTTGGGGCTCCCCAAAATATCTCTCAAGGGGTTACAATTTTTTAGATTAAAATTTGGGACCGGCTTAACATGGGCGAACTGTCAGTCGATTTTCTGAACCGTAGATAAGTGATCTACATAGGGTACATAAAAGATCTAAAGGAAACATTTAGATTTTGAAGAAAATCGATCGAGGCTCATCTAAAAATTAGCCATATGATAATTAGCAAAAGTGTTAAAATTTTCGGCAACTTTCAATATAAAAGATGAAGGTCGTACTGCGGTATACCGATCCGGTCGGAGTTGACCGATCGGCAGCGCTACCGCACGTTAAAATCTTCACCTACTACCTACGGTGCATGCGTCCAGTCGTCCACTCCGCTCTATATAGACATGCACGCTTCGGTGGTGCCAGAACAGGCACGCTCAGCGTGATGCAGATCACTGTGGTGTCGTCGAAGGTCGTCAAGCCGGCGTACAGCGGCGTCGCGGTCGCCCCGGCGACCACCGCCACCGACGCCGTCCCGCTCACTGTGCTGGACAAGGCAAACTTCGACGCGTACATCTCCGTCGTCTACGCCTTCCGCCCACCGGCGCCGCCCAACGCCGCCCTGGAGGCGGGGCTCGCCAAGGCGTTGGCCGAGTACCGCGAGTGGGCGGGGCGGCTCGGCGTGGACGCCGGCGGCAACCGCGCCATCCTGCTCAACGACGCCGGCGCGCGGTTCGTGGAGGCCATGGCCGACGTAGCGCTCGACGCCGTCATGCCGCTGAAGCCGACGCCCGAGGTGCTCGGCCTGCACCCCAGCGGCGACGGCGCCGAGGAGTTGATGCTGATCCAGGTGACACGGTTCGCGTGCGGCTCCATCGTCCTGGGCTTCACCGCTCAGCACATCGTCTCCGACGGCCGCGCCACCAGCAACTTCTTCCTCGCCTTTAGCCAGGCCACCCGCGGCGCCGCCATACGCCCGGTTCCGGTGCACGACCGGGCAGCCTTCTTCTCGCCACGCGACCCTCCTATTGTTGAGTTCGAGCACCGCGGCGTCGAGTTCAAGCCCTACGAGAAGGCCGACGGCTACGACGTCGACGGCCACGCCGGCGACGACGACGAGGTGGTCGTGAACAAGGTGCACTTGAGCCAGGACTTCATCTCCAAGCTCAAGTCGCTGGCGTCGGACGGCGCGCACCGGCCGTACAGCACCCTGCAGTGCGTGGTGGCGCACCTGTGGCGATGCATGACCAAGGCACGCGGGCTCGCCGGAGGCGAGGTCACCAGCGTCGCCATCGCCGTCGACGGGCGCGCGCGGATGAGCCCGCCGGTGCCGGAGGGCTACACCGGCAACGTCGTGCTGTGGGCGCGGCCCACCGCCACCGTGCAGGAGCTTGTAACGAGGCCCCTGCAGCACGCTGTGCAGCTCATCAACCGGGAGGTGGCCCGGATCAACGACGGCTACTTCAAGTCGTTCATCGACTTCGCCAGCTCCGGCGCGGTGGAGAAGGAGCGGCTGGTGGCGACGGCGGACGCGGCGGAGATGGTGCTGAGCCCGAACGTCGAGGTGGACAGCTGGCTGCGGATCCCATTCTACGACCTGGACTTCGGCGGCGGCCGGCCCTTCTTCTTCATGCCGAGCTACCTGCCGGTGGAGGGCCTGCTCATCCTCCTGCCATCTTTCTTCGGGGACGGCAGCGTCGACGCCTACGTGCCGCTCTTCAGCCGTGACATGGACACCTTCAAGAACTGCTTCTACTCCCTCGACTCCTGAACTGAACTTGCTCTGCATGCATTTGCTCGTCATGCATGAGTTTGATCCACTTGGACCCTACACAGCTACACTAGGGTGCTGTTGTTTGGAGTAGTTGGTTCGATCGTTCAAGCTGGTTAGCCAGAATAAATAAACAAAAAACTAAGTTTTAGTTTTTGAATGCTGAAGATAATCTATGTACGTATCTCTTGAAAATTAATATTCTTTGTTTGGTCTTTTATTCTTTCCAAAGGAGGAAAATTGCCATTGGGGTTTGAGTGGAGCTTCCGTGGACCGTGACTCCCTGAGCGCTCTCGTCGGCGATTCGAGGGCCGCTCACTTTCTCCTCCTCGTCCCTCTCTCGCTTTCTTCTTCCCGATGGTGCTGCCTGTGAGAGTTTGGTAGCGTGGTGGTGGGCTCCGGTGTTGGTCCGGCGGTCGGCGAGCAGTTCCGAATTCCGATGGGGCGGCGCTTGTCTCGATGGCGTGGCGTGGCGGTGCCAGCTCGGCCATTGGGGCAGGTAGTCATTGGTGGCAACGGCACATGCACTGTTACCTTTGCTAGACATGGCGGGGTACTCATCGTATTTCTGCTCCACGCCGTTGTCCGATGCGTGGCCCATACTTTCCCATTCTGACTCCAACGATGGGGTGAGGTCGATTCTGGTAGCGACACTTCTGGTAACTACGCCTCCGCTTCAGTGTGGCTTGTGGGATGAGGGGGGAGGGTGTGGCGGGCGAAACCCCTTGCCCTTTTGAGTCGATGATGAGGATATCATTGGCATCATCTCCTTTTTGGAGGAATGGCCGCACCTTGCCTTCAGGTGAGAACCCTTGTTACGGGCAAGGCGATGGCGACGGTCTTTCATGGTCGCTCCCTTGTTGGAGGCGTCGTTGTGGCCCATTTCTTCACGCTTTTGGTGGGTCGCCAATTAGAGTGCCTACATTCTAGCGGTCTTTCATGGTCGCTCCCTTCAAGCTTCTTTTAGTTCTCACCATTCATAATTGCGTCGATCTTGCGCTTCTAGCGACGGCTGCTGGCGGCGTCCTTAGTGATCACTACTACTTCGTCCAAGCCCTCCTATCTCTCCCTTCTTCCAGAGAGGTTGCGGATTAGGCCTTATGCCCCTCTTTCCTCCCCTCCCCTCTGTGAGGAGTAGTGGCCTGGCTGGGGTGTACCCCCTCCTTTGGGGCACGGGACATTAGCTAGAGTGTGCTGCGTTATCTCAGAAGTCCTTTGTAGCCTTCTTACAGATCGATTCCAACCAAGGTTTGGAGAGAGAGAAAGAGGGGAGAGAGAGAGAGAGAGCATGGCAAGAGGAGGACTTGTGAGGAACGTAGAACCAGAGAGGGAGGAATGTATACGCGTTATGCGTATCGAGAACGATGTGAAAGGATTTGCACCGCGTGGATTTAAGATGGGGAATTATTTGATGAAGAACTGGACTTTTGGAGCTCCAAGAAATGGCTTGGGAAGCTAACCCACTTTGTTATACTTAAGGGTATGGGAAATATTTAGAGGTAAAAAAGAATGGAATGATAAGTCGAGGAGTCCGCCTTTTAAAAATCACAACCTACATGACAACGTCAAAGTTGAGAGACAATTAAAGATATGTCTCCAAAGTCAGATGGCCATGATAAAACATCCCAAGTTGAGATGCCACATGCCAAAATTTTTCTCTCTCATACCACAAAAAGAAACTGTACTTTGCTAGTATACCATCGTTTTCTCAATAACACATGGGTCCATACCCTACCTATTTATTATTATATTATATAATTGAAAACGTGGTCCAATGGAGCCACCATATTAATCCTAAAATTATAGAAATTCGCACTTAATCAAGGAAAAGATTTTCATTGTTAATAGATGTGGGTCCGGATTAAAACGACTTAGATTGAAAGAAAATTTTTCTGGTTGCCGTGCATTGTTTGGAGTGATGGTTTGCCCAGCATGCTATCCTTGGAAAGCTTCTTCCAGTTCTCTCCATTCACAATTGTGTCGAGGCGTCCTCAGTGTTCACTACTACTTCGTCCAAGCCCTCCTGTCTCTCCCTTCTTCCAGAGAGGCTGCGGCTCAGGCCTTATGCCCCTCTTTCCTCCCCTTCCCTCTGTGAGGAGTAGTGGCCTTGCTGGGGCATACCCCCTCCTTTGGGGCACGGGACAGTAGCTAGAGTGTGTTGTGTTATCTCAGAGGTCCTCTGCAGCCTTCTTACAGATCGATTCTAGCCATGGTTTGGAGAGAGAGAGAGCGGGAATGAGAGAGCATGGCAAGAGGAGGACTCAAGAGGAATGTAGAACCAGAGAGGGAGGGGATTTGCACTGCATGGATTTAAGAAGGGGAATTATTTGATGAAGAACTGGACTTTTGGAGCTCCAAGAAATGGCTTGGGAAGCTAACCCACTTTGTTATACTTAAGGGTATGGGAAATATTTAGATGTAAAAAAGAACGGATTGATAAGTTGAGGAGTCTGCCTTTTAAAAATCACAACCTACCTGAAACATCAAAGTTGAGAGACAATTAATGATATGTCTCCAAAGTCAGATGGCCATGATAATACATCCAAGTCGAGATGCCACATGGCGAATTTTTTTTCTCTCATACCACTAAAAAAAATTGTACTTTGCTAATATACCATCGTTTTCTCAATAACACGTGGGTCCGTACCCTACCTATTTATTATTATATAATTAAAAACGTGGTCCAATGGAGCCACCATATTAATCCTAAAATTCTAAAAATTCGCACTTAATCAAAGAAAAGATTTACATTGTTAATAGATGTGGGTCTGGATTAAAACGACTTAGATTGAAAGAAAAATTTTCATACGAACTACAAAACAATACGTAGATTTAGAATAAAAATTTCTTAAATCTGAAACAGAAAATAGTAGGAATAAGAGCTTATGTGAAATTAAAGGACTGAGGCAAATCTAGCCGCACAAACACGTGGAACACCATGCTCGTTATCTACGCAATGCAATGATATTTTAATAAATTATAAATCGTTGCTAGTAACAGATATTTTTTCTTAAAATATTACAACTTTCAAAAGAAGTTTCTCTATGGTCCCGGCTAGTAGCTAGCGAGCTACTAGCCTAGGCGGGACGGGCTGTGTATGTGTCCAGAGAGACATCCACCTACCACGGTGCAGAGCATTGCCGCCTCGAGTTAAAGCCGTTCACGTCCATCAACAAGCCGGCCATATCCTCTCTTATCATCGTGTCTCATGGATGAAGCGCGAACCGATCTTCCTCAGCGTTGAGCTCTGCACTATTTAAGCCCAGCCACACAGCACACCATCGATCAGCAGCTATAGCTAGCACCAAGAATCCAAGATCGCCGCGATGGCTTCCTCCCTCGCCGTTCTTCTTCTTGTGGTGTGCAGCTGCAGCCTCTCCGCCTCCTCGCGGGCATCGTCCAGGCCGAGCCGGGACGCGCTGCTGATGGACAGGTTCCGCCGGTGGATGGAGGAGCACGGCAAGTCGTACCCCACCGCCGGCGAGGAGCTGCGGCGGTTCGAGGTGTACCGCCGGAACGTGGAGCAGATCGAGGCCACCAACCGGGACGGCCGGCTCGGCTACACGGCCGGCGAGAACCAGTTCACCGACCTCACCGGCGAGGAGTTCCTGGCCATGTACACCGGCCGGTTCGTGCCGCCGCCGCCGGAGGCGGAGGAGGACGGCGGGACGGTGATCACCACCCGGGCCGGGGATGTCGACGAGGGGCGCCACGCCGCCGTGCGCGGCAGCAACCTCTCGGCGGTGCCCGAGAGCCTCGACTGGAGGGCGATGGGCGCCGTCACGCCGGTCAAGTTCCAAGGACAGTGCGGTACGTTTATATAAGATGTGATGCCGTTTTCATCATGCCACTCAAGGACGTTCGTATCAAGGGAAGTTTGATTGCTGCTTGATGGCTTAGCCGCTTAGGTGCTTCAGAAAATGTTGGCAAGTGAGACGGACTGTGGGCCTGTACGTGGGTGGATATGTCGTGCATAAATAGGCCGGCATGCATGCAGTCCAGTCATCTGGGCTCAAGATTTGATGCTTCTATTAACAAACCCCAAAGAAAAACGGATTTGCTCGCTGGCAGGCGATTATGCCTTGCCGCCCGCTCGCCGCCCGCTGGGCCATGGGACGCACGCGCACAGGCAATCGCCTGCCATGCAGCCACTCCCAAAGAAAAATATTAAAAACTGAACATTAAAAAATTACTTTGTTTCAAATTATAAGGCATGTTAGAAGCAAACACATAGATTTAAGAGGTGGTAAAGTTTAGGGGAAAAATGAAGAAATGATCGTGCTATACACAAGTTATAAATACATTAAAAATATGAAAAAATATAGTTTGTGAGACTGAGATTAGCCGCAATAATATTTTAGGGGATCCGCTGCATGCTCTAAGATTGCATCCATGCACACATATATGTTAGTGGCTGAAGTTTTGAAAAAACATGAATGCACACATTTTATGATGACAAATAAAAGTGGGATTTTCTCACGTAGGGCACGTATAAACATGTTTGAGGCCTAATATGTTACAACATTCATGTATAGCCCCAGCCCGATCACATATCTCTTTTGCAAATGACCTCTACAACTTTTTCGAAAAACAATTTAGGCTTTGTTCCTTTTAATTTAACAGCTTAACGGCTTATCTATGTTTTTAAAAGATATATGCCACACTGAGTATAGTGACTAACAGGTCGTGTCCTCACTGAACAGTGGTGGTTGGCGGGTGGTTTGCCGAGAGGATGGAAAAGGACTCCATTGCTTTTTTAGTTTTTTTTTTTTTTTGTAAAATAACCATATAAGGGCTGAGTGGAGTTGTGCACGTATTTAAGCATATAGATCCGATGACAAATACATAGATCGTGCGGGACATCCGTTAGGAAATGCTCAACTGTTATACTTTTGGACTAAACGGTGTTAGGAAGAAACTAATTAATCACCTTTTCGTTCGCCCTTGAATTCACAATTCACACTACAGTGGCAGCCATCAGCAAATTGCTGCTGCAGATCTCTGCAGCGGCAATACCGTACACAGGCGTACACTGGTCGATCAGTTCAACCCTCTGATCATCTTCTAAAAAATTTACTGCAGGATCTTGCTGGGCTTTCGCTGCCGTGGCAGCGGTAGAAAGCTTCCACAAGATCCAGACCGGCGAGCTGCTGTCCCTGTCGGAGCAGGAGCTCGTGGACTGCGACATGGTGCACCGGTACGGCTGCGGCACGGGCAGATCGGTCGGCGCCTTCCAGTGGATCCGGAAGAACGGCGGCATCACCACCGACGCCGACTACCCGTACGCCGGGAAGCAGGGGCCCTGCGACGCCGCCAAGCTCAAGCACCACGCCGCCACCGTCGGCGACTACGGCCGCGTCCCGCCCAACGACGAGGCCAAGCTCATGCAGGAGGTGGCCAGGCAGCCGGTCACCGTCGTCATCAAGGTCGGCGAGAGCTTCCAGCGCTACACCGGCGGCGTGTACCCCGGGCCCTGCGGCGACGAGTACAACCACATCGTCACCATCGTCGGGTACGGCAAGGATGCGAGCAGCGGGAAGAAGTACTGGATCGTGAAGAACTCGTATGGCCAGGGATGGGGGATGGGCGGCTACATGCTCATGGAGAGGGGCATCCAGGATCCAGCAGGTCTCTGTGGCCTTGCCTACTGGCCAACTTACCCTAGAAAGGGGCTCTTTGGGTCAACTTAATTAGGCGTCACCATTAAGCCAGCTTAATGGAGTGCTACTACATATCCCTGCACACGTGTGCAGCCTGTTCTCTTGGCCTCTTGGGGCTGTGTGATCAGTTATGTGCTACTACAATAAAAGCTCTGATGCCTGCATGTTCGTATTTGGCCATCTTGTTTGGGCTACTGGATTCATGTTTTTAATTTCCTAACATGAATATTGGGAGGAATTAATTGGGACTTTAGTATGGACTCATGAATGCACACCTTTGCCGTTTGGCTAATTTAATTCGCTGGAGAGATAAGCCCGTGGCTCTTTCCATTATGCAAGCAAGATTGGTTGGATTAACCCACTTTTTTGTGGGTTATATATTCACTTAATTAATTATGCGGCTTTCTTGATTGACTCAACATCAGGCAAGTTTGTTTATGTATAATGTGCTTGTGAGTGTGTACTCGTAGGATCTCATTTTCGCTGTTAACACGGTGCATCATACATGTGGATGTATCGAAGGTCTATACATCCTTTACATACCGTCGGTGGCCCGAGCCAGACAACAGATTTCTAAGGGGCTGCCCCACGGAGGTGAATGCTCGCGAAGCAGCTCAGGGAGCCGAGCGGAGGCAAAGTGGGTAGCTAGGATTTGTTTCTTGTGAATGGATGCCCCTCCATGGGTCATGGTGGCTTGTTTATATAGGATGAGGGCAAATGGGAAATCCCCTCTTTGCCCTCGAACCCTAGATGCCCGATGGGCATTCTTGTATATTTGTTTTTTACATGATGGGCCATGGGCCTTCCTATACATGTGTCCTACTCGATCCTAGCCCATTGCTTCGGACAGCCCAAAAGATGGGGTATCCCTATCCTATGTTACAACACAGCCCCTTGTATGTCCAAGCCGAGTCCCCAAGGGGCGGGCAGACACTACAGACATCGGGTTGGGGTCTTGGTCCAGCTTTTCGGGAACCGGAGCAACTCAAATTTTCATTCTTCGTCTGCCTTCGTGATGTTGTTGTACTGCGCATGGGCCTCGTTAAAAACTCCTCCTGAAAAAACCTAGTGGAAAAAACCAGGATGGAGAAAAGAGTGCCCAGCAGATGCGGAGCGGTCTCAGCGAAGTCGACGAGAATTCAGAGTTTCCGGGGGGTAGTCCTTCGGGTTGGAGTTGTAGTAGCCGTCGCAGATCCATTCTGTCGAGGCCGTGGCCTTCGGGACGTAGACGAAGTAGTCGTCGAAGTTGTAGACCCGCTCCTTCGCGCGGGAATCTTATCGTCGTAGACAAAGCCGTTGGCGAGGACGTCAAAGGTACTTGGCGAAGGATAAACCCAAGAATCTTCGGCGCTTGGCGAAGAAGAAATCCGATATGATAACCTTCAACGCTTGGCGAAGCAGAAGTCCAATATAGTAACCCTCGGCGCTTGGCGGAGAAGAAGTCCAATAAACTTCGGCGCTCGGCGTGTATGTTCTTATTTGGACATCTTGTTTAGGCTACTGGGTTCATGTTTTTAATTTCCTGGCGTGGATATTGGGAGGAATTAATTGGGACCTTAGCATGGACTCATGAACGCACACCTTTGCCGTTTGGCTAATTTAATTCGCTGGAGAGATAAGCCCGTGGCTCTTTCCATTATGCAAGCAAGATTGGTTGGATTAACCCACTTTTTTGTGGGTTATATATTCACTTAATTAATTATGCGGCTTTCTTGATTGACTCAACATCAGGCAAGTTTGTTTATGTATAATGTGCTTGTGAGTGTGTACTCGTAGGATCTCATTTTCGCTGTTAACACGGTGCATCATACATGTGGATGTATCGGAGGTCTATACATCCTTTATATACCGCTGTGCTGTTTTCTATACAATGTAACAAACTACTCTTGATTGGTGCAGAAAACGCATTGGATTTCAGTCAATTCGTCACCTTTGGATAGCCATCTTGTACCACATAATCATCTTTGCTTTCCTAGATGCTTCAAATAAACATGGCCAGACTCATTAGAGTCTTGGGAAATTCAATCGGTTGCAAAAATGAAAGTACCATAGAACAGATGAATTAACCTGCTCATAAGAACAGGGCTAGAAATGCGGCTAATATCGCAGATGATCTAGTAGGCTAAACTCTGGCGTGCCGACTCCACCTCGGTCAGCTCGTCCACCTCAACGTTCACCGCTGCTGTCGCAAGCTCCCACGCCTCCAGGTTGGCCACCTCCACGGTGCCTGACCCGTTGTTGAACACGTACAGGTGGCTGCTGCTTGACTCTGCGTGTTCAGGGTACACTCGGGCTGTGATGCACGCCCGTCCCTCGCCACCGAAACTCTCCACAACCGAATGATCGATCTGCCAATTTTTTTTTTTTTTAAATTTTGATATGGAGTATGATAGTGCCAGTTGATTCTATATATATTAGCAAATGTAAAGAAAGCACGGGACTAAAGCAGTATGTGGCGAAGAACTAACCAAGGTTCTCAGCGATATGTTCTTGTGCTCCTGAATGTCCATGTCCACGAATCCGCCGTATGTTGGCTTGTACACTCCAGCTCTCGTCGATGATCTACTCATATTTTGCAGGACAGATGAAAAAAAATTGTTATGCGACGCAGCTAAACCGAAAATATTCTTTACAGTACGTAGTACGTGGTATATTTAACAATTGATGAAGGCATGTTACGTGACTGATAAAAAAAAAGGTATGCCATCCATATAATAATACTCTCAGAATTACAACCGTCGAGATGTTTGAATCGTCGTCTAATTGTTATGAGACAAGACACTACAAGAAAATTTCTCTTTTTGAAGACGGACAAACATCGACCGTCGACATAGATAACTAGTATCGACGACCAAACAAAAAAACTGTCGATACTAATTAGGCAGTGTCGACGGCCGGACAAAAACTATTTTTTTCTTACATTAATGTGACAATTGATTGCCGTTTCGTTTTGATTTTAATCTTTTTAATAAGCATTTATATTGCTCATATGTATCTGTAGTTGTTGTAGAAGCCGAAAGTTTTTCCATTATTTTTAAAAATAAAGCAATTTGAATCGTTGGAGCAAATGGAATGGATTACCTATGTTTATTTAAGTGTACATTAAACTAAAGCTCCTGAAACAGCGTACCCTTTTAGCCCATTAATTGGTGCCGTTTTACCTGGTGAGGTCCGTGCACATGAGAAGCTTGTACGTGTCAAGATGTTCGAACACCCTGAAGAAGACGGCGGTGTGCTCGCGCAGGTCGCCGGAGGCCATGACGAACAGCCCGAACGGCCCGACCCCGCCCTGCACCGTCGCGCCCATCTCCCCGCACAGCTTCTGGGGATCCAGCACCCAGCTGGGATCAAACGTCTCGGCGTCACGCAGGTTCGGGATCCCGAACACCACCTCCACGTCCGCCTGCGACCCCGCGACGCCGACGATCTCCTGCAGCGCCCCGGCCTTCAGCTTCGTCCCTCGCCGGAGGCCGACCCTCTTCGTCCTCAGCATCTCGATCTCCTCGACGGGCCACTGCACCAGCTGCTTCCCGCCGCTATCCAGCCACACCTTCCTCGGGAACGTCTGCGCTCAAAGTACAGTCACGGAGCTGATCATCGTGAGAAGTTGTTGATCGGAGAGGTTGGCAATGGCGTGTGGCGGCCTGTGGCGACCTGAACGCCGGACCATCCCCGGGCGACGTCGTCGGCCTGGCTGTCGGACTCGTTGGCCCACGCCCACAGCACGCGCCGCCTCTTCCGCGCGTCGAAGAAGGACTTGGACGCGTACACGTGGCCGTAGTCGAGGCGGCGCCAGCTCCGGCAGTCGTCGCCGCGCTCCGCCTCCGCCGGCGAGAAGGTGTCCGCCGCGCCGTCGTACCGCCCGACCATGTAGTAGTCCTGGAGCGTGTCCATCACGCTCAGCTTCAGCACGTGCCTCGCGCCGTCCGCCGGCGCGTCGAGCCCCTCGGCGCCGCGCTCCGCCAGCGGGAAGAAGTCCGGGCACTCGACCATGCCGGCGGCGCGGGAGGCGTGCAGCGGCGCGGCGTTGCGCTCCCAGCGCAGGAAGTCGGCGCTCCTGTAGACGAGCGTGGAGGCCACGCCGTCGACCTCGGCGGAGACGGCGACCCGCCACAGGCCGTCGGCGCCGAGCCACGCCGTCGACGGGTCGCGGAACTTGTCGCCGGGGATGCCGGCGGGGAGCGGGATGACGGGGTTGTGGCTGGGCTTCACCCACTCCCGGAGGAGCGGGTCGGAGGGGTTCTTGGGGAAGGCGACGTTCTGGACTTGCTCCTTGTGGGCGTCGATGCCGGTGTAGAGGATGGCCGGGAGGCCGCCGGGGAGGATGGTGGCGGAGCCCGACCAGCAGCCGTTGGCGTCGAACGGGGCGGTGGGGTCGAGCGCCGTGTCGAGGGCGGCCCAGTTGACGAGGTCGCCGGAGACCGAGTGGCCCCAGGAGAGGTTGCCGACGTCCCAGAGCGCGCCGTGCGGGTTGTATTGGTAGAACAGGTGGTACATGCCGTGGTAGTACATAGGCCCTATCCGTATACCAGAAATAACGGTCAGCTTTCACGTCTCAGGAGCTATGTTTTTTTTACCTTTTATGAACAGATGACCCGTTAGAGCAAAGTAATCTTTTAAAGTGCAGTGTAAAGTATGGAAGAGTTTTAAAGATGAACATAGTTTTTAGTTTTTACGGAATAATGTTATAGAGGAGAAATTTTAAGTATTTGTCATAGAGGTGCTCTGCAACAAAAATGGTGTAGTTGTATCTCACCGATCAAGATATGTGTGCTTTCCGAAGAAGTTGGAGTAGTGTACCTCTGTTTTGCTAAACCTTAAAAATATGTATTTTTTATATAACGAGCATGGTGTTTCGTGCATCTACGCGACTTAATTTGTTTTAATCCTCTAATTTGACATGGACTCTTATTTCTATTATTTCATATTCCAAATTTGTGCAATTTTTGATTTTTTTTATTGTAGCCGATATGAACTCTTTCTTTTAATCTAACATGGACTCTTATTTATATTATTTTTTATTCTAAATTTGTATTATTGTTTTATTGGAGCTGATATAGGCTCTTTTTTAATCTACCATGACCTCTTATTTCTATATTTTTTTATTCTGAATTTTGTTTTTTCTACTCGATATGAATTCTTTTCTTTAATCTAACTTGTTATAATCTGGGCCCACAACAATCAACGGTGTAAATATATCTTTTTCTGATTAATGTGGAAATTTTTAATATTTTAGGATTAATATGGTGGCTTCATTGAACCCGGTTTATTTTAGGATTAATTATATAACGAACATGGTTTCCCGCGTATTTACGCGTGTAGTTTTGTAATTGACATGAACTCTTTTTTTATTCGGAATTTGCATTTTTATTATGGTTGGTATGGACTCTTTTACTAATTTTGTTGTTACATGGACTCCTATTCTATTATTTATTTATTGAAGTTGATAAGGTCTCTTTCTTTTAATCTAATCCGTTATAATCTAGTCTCACTATAAATCTTTCTTATTCTCTCCGATTAACGTGAGAATTTTTAGTTTTTTAGGATTAATACGGTGGTTTTGTTTTATTCTGTTTTATATATATAGTAGATAATAGGTTAAAACAGGGTCGAACGGAGACATCACATTAATCCTAAATTATTAGAAAATCCGACGTTAATCGGAGAGAAAAAGAAAAATCTACATCGTTGATTATTGTGGATCAAATTATAACAGCTTAGATTAAAAAATAGTCTACATCCACTATGATAATAAATAGAAGCAATTAAAAGAAGTCCATATTAAATTACAAGATTATAAAAGGAGTTCAAATCAAATACAATATTAGAAAAAGAGCCCATATAAAAGGCAAGATCTAGCCGCGCAAATGAGCGGGACACCTTGCTTGTTTACTGTAAGGTGCAGATACTTCATCACAGTTGTCCAACTACAAGCACGTCTACTGGCAGGGCAGGAAAACCTGGGCACCAACCTGAAAGGGCCTATCATTAGCTCATTGCAGGCCACACAAGCATCTTTTTGGTGACTTGTTTCGCTTTGTCTCTTCTCTTTTCTTATCATCTATGGATAAGCGTAAGCTGTTCACTAATGTCGATGCCCCTACAGGAGCTTCATTCCAAAGTTTTGACCCAAGGATTTGTTCTTTTTGTTGTTTGGTTAGACGCCACTCTAATCATATATCAACTACAGGATATAATAAAGAATTAAGCCACCTAAATTCAGCAACCAAAGACTAGCCAGGTAGCAGAGAGGGAGAAGAAGAAGAAAGGATGGCCATTAAAACAGCGCGTACCATTCGGATCTGCTCGGCACCACCCGCAGCCATGGCGAACCAATCCGAGACCAGCAGTTCGCCATGATCAGACAAACAAACAAACGGATTACTCCAACTAAATCCATAATTGGGCCAAGTAACAACACAGAAAGTCAGAAACTAATTAGCGTGCTTACCGTTCTGCCAGTTCTTGGCAGGCTGGAAGTGGTAGGCAGTTCTTTCATGGCCGCCTGTGGCAGTGGTGGTTGGCCGAAGAGAGGAGGACGAGGCGCGAAGTAGGCAGAGGTAGAAGGCAATGGCGCACACGGCGAGAGGAAGCCTCGCCATGGCAGCACGCCGGGATGAGAGCGACGAGAACGACTTAATTTTGTTTGGTTGCTCTGCACTCTGCAGAAGGCCCCTGCCCCCGGGATTAATAGACGCTCAAGTCTGAAAGTTAATTGTAAGTTTAAGACTTGCCGCCATCTGTTTTAATCATGAATAGACCACCTTCCCTTAGTTCTTTAAGTACGGAATCTGATTATCCTATGTAAATCTTCGTCAGATGTACATGGCATCGAGTTGTAGGAGTGATCTAGACTCTTTAACCCTCTGATTTTGATTACTGACTAAGAAGAAAATGGGGCTTTTGGGTCCAAGATCTGATCGCGTCTTTTCTTAAAGGCCACCGGCCAGACGACAAATCAAAACGGGGGCTTCGAAATGGGATCTACTCCATTGCAAGTGATACCTTCTCACCCAACCCGAAATAACGTGGAATATAATCGTAAATTAGAGGTTAATGACTTGATGGTAATCTATCTGATTTACTCGGTACTGAAGATAGATATAATTTTTTTTTGGATCATGCTGAAGATAGATAGTAAGAGTGTAGCAGGACAGGATGCTGTCACTTATGATTCATAAATTTACAATGTTGCAAAGTTGGATGGCTGGGGGATGCAATCTTGTCGCTCCATGGAGGCGCTTCTAGTCATCTGGTTAGATGATTAGACCATCTCTAACCATTTTCTCTTCGTTTCATTCTCTTTCCCATTCTCTTTCCTATATTTTATCTCTTTATTTCTTATCATCTCCAACAGAATCCCTTCGAAAGGATTCACGTAGAGATTGGAGAAAGAATCTTCTTCTAAAGAGAATGAAGGGAGAAATCTCTTCACGAAGAGAATGGTCAAGAGAATCCGTTGGAGCTTCAAAGAGAACCAAAATCTCTTCACGAAGAAAAAAATAAGAGGTGAAGAGACACCATTGGAGATGGTCTTAGCTTCATACTTTTTAGAATAATATTCTGGTCCCATGTTACACGCGCTAAAGAAAATCCATACGTTGCTTCTGCAACTGGCCAACTAGGACGGATCCTGATCAGTTGAAGAGTACTTCCAGGAGTTGTTAACTTTGGTAGAAGTGTAGAACCCACTTTCAGATCCAAATGGCATTTAGTTATCACATGATCCTGTCTTGTGTGAATTCAGGCGTTCGCGGTTCGCCAAAGCATAAGCCCAGGCTCCTTCACACCAGCCTCCAGAGGCACGGACAGTCAAACTGCTTGCAGTTTTAGCGCTTTTCAAGGCCCCCAAGAACTGTTACTCATGCACAACGTACACTTCTGTGAAGGACGCGGAGGCGGTCCAACGCCCGTTGGACCGAGCCTCCGTCCGACGCCCGCGCTGGCCGTTGGATCTCGATCCAACGGCCAGCGTTAGATCTTGAGCAAACATTTTGTTTCGCCACGTAAAAAAATTCAAAAAAATCAAAAAAAATTATAAACATTCTCTAATCAATGTCAGGTACCACATATATTTTATTCAGATCAGCATGGCCAATATTCATTTTTATAAACGTTTTTTTAAAGAATAACCTAAATTTATAAATGTTTTATACCAATATAAAAATATATGTGGTACCTGACATTGATTAGAGCATATTTATGATGTTTTTTGATTTTTTTGAATTTTTTTACTTGGCGAAACAAAAAAAACAAATGTTTGCTCAAGATCTAACGCTGGCCGTTGGATCGAGATCCAACGGCCAGCGCGGGCGTCGGACGGCAGGCTCGGTCCAACGGGCGTTGGACCGCCTCCGCTTCCTTCTGTGAATACTGAGTAGTGAGTAGACAGGTATAATAGCCTCACTTTTGTGAACCGCTCGCCTTGGAGCAGCAACTAGACGAGCACACCCGCAAATAATTAGCATGGCCTTTTAAAATTTTTTAGAAGCTCCAAACAAAAACATTTTCAGATTATATGCATCTGGAATAAGGTAAAAAGGGCAAGGCAAGTGCCACATTCGATCTGTATGGTTGGCAGGAAATTGCTGAGGGGATAATATTAATAGTTGCATACGAGACTACAACAGCCATTTCCCAAAAAAAAAAAAATGAAAGCAAATACCAGCAATGACATGTTGTTAAGCGGCATTTCACATAACATATCGTACAAGCTCGGGTATTCACACGATGAATTAAGTCTGGCAAAGTGCCATCTATCTTCATTAGATTCAAAGCAATAGCATTCGATTCATAAGGCACTCTGCTGGATAACCAGACAAATCCTGAGAATTAGACAACCAATTTAGGCTTCAATTGTTAGACTTCATTAAAAGGCTTCACCTGGTAGGTTCAGTTAACCACGCTGACACTCCAGCCGTTTTGTGTTCTCCAATAGTACCTGTTCCATTGTAGGGGTCACAGATCAACATGTAGATCATCATAAGATTGCAGAATTAATGAGATGCTGACTGCTGATGACAGGTGGATAAGTCAATGTAAAAGAGAAGGCAATAAAAAAAAACTGCAAATATGAAACTAGAGAGCAAAAAGATTTCTTTACCTCTCGGATGTAGTTTGCAATAGCTTTGCAACCTTCTATTGCAAGTTCCATTACATTTTCAAATATATCCATTGGTAATTTTGCATCCATCTGAAAATTACTTGTTAAGAATTAGCCTAGTGTTGTGTGAATAAATAATTGACGCATAAAGAAACAATGCTATGTTGGTTTCAAGAAAAAAAAAAGCTATGCAGGAAACAAAGTGGATATGAATTGTTTCACAGAATTACAAAAATTGTACACACGATTCTACTTGTGTTTTTCGTGCATATAGATAAAGAGGGTTAGGGGAGTTCCAAAATTTAAATGAAACAATTCAGGATAACTTTTTGTGACCTGCAGAAGAGTGACTTTGTCCATCTTCGCAAGAATGCCAACAGTGACATCTGGACCTCCAGCACTGTCTTCTATATAGTTCAGATCTGATAATACATATTAGAATGGTTTGAGGGTTATTCTTGTTAGATCGTTCTTAGCTTTTCATAGATGTGAAAACAAAATTTAGGTGCCATA
Source organism: Raddia distichophylla (assembly GCA_005191435.1). Taxonomy (NCBI): domain Eukaryota; kingdom Viridiplantae; phylum Streptophyta; class Magnoliopsida; order Poales; family Poaceae; genus Raddia; species Raddia distichophylla. The sequence goes on from SPJY01003720.1 coordinate 488,032, forward strand.
CCAAGCAAAGGAGTAGAACACAGATATCCAGCACTGCAAGATGTAACAATATCTCGCATTGGAATCCCAGCATCTGCAAGTGCTAGTGTTGCAGCATTTATGCATGCTGACCTTGTTCCTATTATGCACATAGTCATGTTTAAGATATGTTAGAAATCAAAATCACTTTCGAGTACCAGACATGCCAAAATAGTTTTGCAATGGCATAAGGATAACATATAATTTCAGGACTGAGTAATTGGCAAGAAGAGCACATAATGGAATTAAGCATTCTTTTGCTAAAAAAAAAAAAAATTAGTAAGCATTCTGAAAGAGTGTCCGGGCCACCAATTAGCCTTGTATGGTTTAGGTTTAGCAAGCAACATAGAGTCTGTTCTAGAATAAATAGTAGACAACTTATAGAAGTGCATATAGATTGGAGACCGTAGTTTCACAGATCAGAAAGGTAGTGCACTTACCACCATCAGCTTGAAGAACTTGGACAAATATGTCAATCTGTAAATAATAACAGTAACCATTGAATGCGGATCCTGATACATTTCATTTAAAGCAGAAATTCTTGAAAGACAGGAGATTGACTGGAACTCACCTGTGAATTTGGCATTAAATGAGTCAATATGCTTGCCTCCATTGTTTGTCGAATAACAAGGGATATTTCTGTTGATCGTCTGTAATATGATTGTAGCTTTAGTTTACTACTATAGTTATATGGGAAAGTATACACCATAATTCAAGCAACCTAAGTTCATTTTGCACACCCCTCAGAGGCACTGAAGTTGCCAACTAAGCTATACAATAGAATCTGCATTGTTTTTACAAGGGATATTACTTTTTATCAAATTTTACTTTTCAAGCTGGAGCATACCTGTCTCCCTTGGGCTTTCTTCTTCGATCCCCAGTACTAAACTCTGCCATCCTATACTCACAACGCACCTGCAGGCAAACATCTCAGGAACAAATAACAAAAGGAAGAATCTTTAACAATGAATGCACTTGGACTAACAAGACCTTACCAAAGCCTCTTTGCTGTTTACTTGCTGACCTTTGTTCTGGACCTGAATGAGCAAAACAAAGAGCACAAACTTTGCATGAGATAACATCGGGTTTAACTTCAGACTTCAGAGCAATCAAGCCTTCCCAAGAAGAGGGGAAATTACTGGTGTTCCATGATCATTCTGGCGGCCTCAAACATGCCACTTTTTTTAATTAAAAGTCCAACGAAATGAATTAACCATCACGCCATATGATTGAAAAATCCCCAAAACATTATACAAAAACAATCTTAGTATGTGTGCACATTAAATCACAGCAATCAGGGTCAGCCGGACAACAACCTCTCGAGGGCCATAGACAGCTGCGATGACCCTGGTGTTGCCCATCTCGAACGACGCCGACCTGCGCAACGCACACTGAACTGGATCAAAAGCCAGGGCACCACACCACTACCAAAACCCCAATTCAAATCCGTATGCTGCTCAACTACTCACCCGTCGGCCCTCGCGACGACGCCGACCTCACCCTTCAGCTGCCGCATCTGTGCGATACCCAAGCCAAACCAGTGTAAGACAGGAGCGTGCGACGTAGATATGGCGAGGGGGAAGAAGACTCACCTCGTTGGGGCGGCGGCCGTCGACGCGGAAGCCGGTGAGAGGGTTCACGTACTCCATTTCCCGGTTCGTCGCCTCTCCTCTTCGTCTAGCTCAGCGCCGCAGTGGGCGAGACCGCAGTGGTCGGCGCCTCCTCAGCGCCCGCGTGTGTGTCCGTCCCCGCCTCAGATCATCCTCGCTCGGGTGAGCTCGTGTCGGCGCCTCGCCTAGCCGCCGCCGCCGCGTGAGTCGCCGCCGCCGCTTGTTCAGTTTGGACTTGGGTGAGATGAGTAGTGGTGCTAGGGCTAGGAGTTGGAGCTGTTGCCTGTTTGATGAGGCCTATGCAGCTAGGAATAGCATTCCATGAGGGTTGGGCCGTGCAAATGAATACCCAGGCCCAAGAAGCTCAGTGTCTGGAAATTTCAAGTAAAAGCCCATTGGTATTTCCGTGTAAAGCCGTGCGAACAGCGAAGAGAGGGGGGAGACGAATATTCCACAGCCCAAGAGGCCGATAAGCGCGGGGAGAGAGGAAGAAGATGGCGACGGCGCAGGCGGCCGCGATGTCTCCAACCCACCGCGATTCCTCTCCGGCGACGGCGACCCCGCCGTACCCCAGTGCCGCGAGGATTTCCGACTCCGCCTGCTTCTCCCAGTACACCGCCTCCCTCAAGTGTACGTTTCCCATCCCCTCATCTAGGGATGGCATCGGGAGCATCCCGGCCGGGGAGAGGGCTCACCTTGCTTCCTCAGATCACCACGCCGCTCGCCGCTCCGGCTCCCTGCGCCGCCGCTTCCGCCCACCCCCCTACCCGCCGCTCCGGCTCCCTGTGCTACCTCTGCTTCAGCCCCTCCGCGCCGCCACTGCAAGCCGCGCCTACGGCTGCCTCTTCCCCATGCACCGCCGCCGCAAACCCTCGCCCGCTCATCCCTCCCGCGCCTGCCGCCCCCCCTTCCCCACGCCGGCCCTCTGCAGTTCTGTCACTGCATGTGAGCCCATAGGGTGGTGGGCCCGACGTGGACCCACATGTCAGTGGCAGACTGCCCTGCAGTCCTGCAGAGGATACCCCCCAACACACCACGCGCTGCCGCCGCCAGCCTCTCGAGAGTTGGAGGGGATGGCCGGACGAAGGCCTTGTATATTTCAGCTTGGTGTAGCGTTTCGTAAAATTTATCTTTTTTATATAGCCTATTTGGTGTAATAACTTGTACTAATTTTTCTCAGGTTTTTTTGTAGTCCGCTTAAAGATCCAAAAACTATTTTTTAATTATTTTTTTATAATATTTAAATTTCTCTTTAAAAACTGTCAAATTTTGTTGAAACGCTACACTACGCTGGGCTGAAATGTATAAGGCCGAACTGAATTGAATGGGGTCAACAGTCGATAATCGGAACTGGCGTCTGGGTGGTACTTACGGGTGGGACTTGGGAGGAAGATGGGCTGGGTATTGCCTGAGGGAGGAGAATGAACTAGCTAGTGGGCTAACTGCAAGGGAGGACATTGACTGGACTAGCTCCTCCTCCTCGGTTCCTTTGCTCGTTCTGGTCGCTCTCTCTTAAGAATTGTCACTGTCTGTTATTTTTTTAGGTCTGGAGGCGAACCAAGACAAGAGCAGATGTCAGCAGCAGTTTGACGATTACAAGGAGTGCAAAAAGAAAGAGGTTTATTATTCTTTCCCCCCATTTCTTTGCATTCTATAGTGATAATCCATCATGGATGGCTTCAATTGATTACACATTTCAGTTTATGTGCTTGTTGTTAGTTGATCAAGAAAACCTAGAGCTTTTTAGGAACAAAGTACGAGTCTTGAGCTTTTTTGTAGCTCCATAGTTACTGTTTTTTATATATTTCCTCCTCATCGACCTTATTTTTGCCCAAATGCTTTAAGCATTTTTTTAATCCTAAACCAAAGCTTCTAGACTAGAGTTTTGACCAGAAATATATTCGTGGTTATCGCATAGGCTGGGTCTCACAGTGCCATTATCTTTTGATTTTTCCTACATATGATTAATGATTCTCCCCGTGCTTGGCATATCTCCTCATTGCTTGGAGAATTTTGTGGTGCCATGCCACCCAAAGATTAATATTAGTGATTATAGTTCGTCACATTCTTTCCTTGATAATGTCATAATGGGCAAACTAATTCTATTGAAATTTGAGAGTTGAAAGATTATCTTTCATGATTGTATGATTTCGACAAAATCCACATGAATATTAGCTTCAGCATCTAAATATTGAAAGGTCATTACAACATGTTGTGCCAGCAGTGCTCATTCATCTAGTTCATAACTCTGAGTGGAGTATTTTGACAAGCTTTCTAAAAAAAAAAATTCAGTCTACTCTTATATCAAAGCAAAGTTAAACGGAGCCACCACATTGATCATAAAATACTAGAAATTCCCACATTAATAAGAGTTATAGTGGGACCAGATTATAACGGCTTAGATTAAAACACAAGTCCATATCAACTACAATAAATAAGTAATAGAAATAAGAGTCCATGTCAACTACAAAGTTAGAAAATAGTTCATATCAACTATAGCAAAGAAACACATTCAGAATAAAAAATCTATATCCGCGCAAATGTGCGGGACACCATGCTCGTTTTTTGTATTGTATAGCTTTTATGGATTGCTATGATCATTGATCACCTCCTTTAGGTGCAATTTTAGCTAATTTAGCTTTGTGGGGTAAACAAAACAAAAAGATTAAAGGTGGGCAAAACAAAAAGATTAAAGGTGGGCCCCAAAAGGCATCCTAGAGGGGAATATAGGGCAGTTGTGATGAATGAGTGGAATACGGAGCCCTGAGCACAACTTGTATCTTGGTTGAAAAATGAAAAACCGGAGGAATACCTATTGCCTATTGCTCCTTGGGGCATATATGTAGGGTAAGATGGATGGCTAATCCATCTTGTCCTCACAATTGTGTTGAAGGTGTTTTGTTATATTTGACCCATACATATGTGTGTGTTGCACTGTTGCCCATGGTACTAAATAAGGATGTTTTGTCTGTTGTTAAGGCTCGTCCATTAGAGTAAAATTCTTATTTTAATGTTGTTTGTATCCAAGTTATTATTTCATTAGCAAAATTAAATGCCAATCTTATATCCAAAAGGCGAAAACATAGCCCCCACCCCCCTAACACACAGACAACCCAGCTCCTAGTTATGATCATTGTTCTCATAATATTTGATGCTCTGCAAGTCTTTTTCATTACCCTTGCCATCTCTTTAATACTTTTAACCCATTCATGGTAATTTGTTAATGAAGACAGCAATATTTGCCAATTATCCAGGCATGTGAAAACACTTTTCTATGGTTGCTCTGTTGGAGTTGATGAGCGCACTTTTCTAGTTCTTTCTATGTACAAACAACATTTTTTGCTTTCTATAGTACTATTTATTTATGTTGAGAACATTTCGTTTCCTTTGAATTACAATCTTTACAGAGGGAGGCTCGGCTGGAACGGAACCGAAACCGCTCACTCTTTGGCTGAGTAGTTCGAGGGCTGATGTGAAATAAGTTAGTTGATGCCTAGGTGTTCAGATAACATTGAGAGAGTTGTAAAGTTTGAGACTGCGGTTCACTGGCTGTACCGCTGTGGCAAACTAATCATAAATGCAGGAAGGATCATGCACGGAATTAGATAATTTCTGTAACAAAATTGGTTTTTCTGAACATCTTGTACGTTGTACGTCTAAAATTATGCATTCATGTCTTATAAGGGTTGGATACAGGTTGTTTATGGGATAATGACCTGTTTGACGCTCAATTCGACGGCCTTGTTCCAAATAACATTAAATTCGATAGCCTTAACTCGTATGACACCGGACACACGAATTTCTGATTTCAGTGACATTCTTCCTATTTTTTAAAATATACTATTTATTTACCCTTTTTAATTCGCGTGACTTTACTGTTTTGCCCCTCCTTCTTCTCTCTTCCCTTCTTTTGCCCACGCAGCGCCGACCTTGTCTCCACCGCTCCTCTTCCGCCACCGCAGCCGCATCGAGCCTTCGTCGCCTCGGCTTCCTCGCCTCCTGCCATCGCTGCTAGGCTTCCCCGCTGACCTCGCGCTCCTCGCCATCGCTGCCGCGTCCACCACATCGACACCGCCCGACACACTGACGAACACCGCTCGACACCGCCGCCTCCCCTCCCTGGCTCTATCGGCTGGGCTGTGGCCGGGGCGGAGGCGGAGCGCGGGGGCGGAGCGGAGGCGGAAGACGGCGGCGGTGTAGGCGCGGCGGTTGGGGAGGAGGCCGTGGCGGAGATTGAAGACGACGGCGATGGCAGAGCTCGAAGGTGGCGGTGACGGCGGAGGCAAACCGTCTCGGGGAGGAGAAGGAGAATAGGAGTCAGGGCAGGGGCAAACTGGGCAAACCATTTGAGTAAAATAGGGAAAATCAATATTAAACTGAGGAAAATTGGAAGAATGTCAGTGAGATCACAAATTCGTGTGTCCGGTGTCATACGAGTCAAGACGAACAAACTTAATGTCATTTGGAATGAGGCCGTCGAATTGGGTGTCAACCAGGTTAATTTCTCGGTTGTTTATTCATTATGTGGATGGATTCAGGTTGTATATTCATTCACGTGCTTGGTTTATTAGATTCTCACGTTGAGAGCATTTGCTTTTATACTTTTGAATATATGGTATCTGTAATGTTTAAACATGCAAGGATCATGCATGGCATTAGATGATTTCTGCAACAAAATTGTTTTTTTGAACATGTACGTTGTACGTCTAAAATTGTTCACGTCTTATCAGAGTTGATACAGGTGGCTTAGTCATTCGTGTGCTTGGTTTATTCTCTATATTTGTAGTCTTTTTTTTTTGAGGAAAAGGCAGGGGAACTGCCTTATATTAATTCAGTAGGAAAAATACACTTGGGATATTCTGAAAATCGTATAACTTCGTATAATGTATGCTATACGAAGTTATTACGTAACTTATTACAAAACGGACGTCTGCCGCCCCCAAAGGCGCTGGACCTCCAGGAGCAAATCGAAGAAGGTAATCGGCGCTAGTCGTTCGAGTTGAAAATACGATTGTTCCTTTCGAGCAAGAGATGCCATAAGGTAGCTAGCACGACGGAACCTAGACCCGAGGCAAGGTTGGGTTGCAGAATGTCTTCGGCCCACCAGGCGCTGAGATCATCAGTGTGAGACCACGCAGAGCGGAGTAGACGTGGGGCGTTGACCCTGGAAGCCAGGAGGTCTCAAATGTGGGAGGAGAAGGGGCACTCGAGGAAGAGGTGCTCCGGGGTCTCCAGGCATCTGAGGCAAAGAGCGCATAAGTAGTTATTCGGCAGTCCCCTACGCAGGAGGGCGTCCGCAGTCATAACCCTCCTTAGGAACAGCGTCTAAGCAAAGAACTTGCACTTGGAGGACGCCCACTGCTTCCAAATAAGCGCTAGCGCCGTCGAAGATGTCCTTCCAGCGAATTGCATGCGGTATGCCGAGCGGACAGAGAAATCTCCGTCTGTGGAGAAACGCCAAACGGCTCGGTCCTGGTGGTTCGGACGGAACCCAACACGGCTGATCTTTTGCCAGAGGGAGACTAGCTCCACGACGAGGTTGGGGGGGGCAAAATTCCACCGCAAGTCCAACAACCAGTTGTTATTGTGCAGGGCCTCGGCGACTGTGCGGTTTTTTCATGCAGAGACCGCAAAAAGTCCTGGGGCCACTTCCTTTAGAGACTGCCCAAGGGCCATTCCCAACAACTAGCTCAGTGCACGCTCTGAAGAGTGCCGCGTCAGTAGGGTCCACCCTGTCCAGCGAGTCTAGGCACGATCTGTGGGAGCCGGATTTGGCCAGCCAAAGCCAACACAATTGAAGGGCGCGGGCGAAATTCTTCAGGTCGAGCACCCCGAGCCCCCCAAGGGCAGCCGGGGAGCAGACAAGTTTCCAATTGACACGACACCCACCCGCCGCGACATTGTCATTTCCGCGCCAAAGCCAGGCGCGACGCAGTTTGTCGATCTTCTGAAGGACCGAGGTAGGCGGGGAGGCCACTGATAGGGTGTAGAACGATAGGGCCGAGAGAACCGACTTGAGCAGGGTAACTCTACCCCCTTTTGACATCATTTGCCCCCGCCAGCCGGCCAGACGGCTAGCGATCTTGTCGATTAGAGGTTGGAAGTGGACGTGCTTTAGCTTCTTGATGGCGAGTGGGAGGCCGAGGTACGTGACGGAGAAGGACGTTCGTCGCGCGGGCAATATTTGTAGAGTCTCACGCGTTGAGGGCGTTTGCTTTTATACTTTATTAGCACATGGTATCTCTAATGATAAAACATGCAGGGGGACTACTGATTCAAAGGAAAAACGGAGGAATGTCCAAAGTAAAATGTTCCTATAGAAGTGATTCATTTGTATTCTTGCTACGACGGAATTCCGAAGGGTAGAAATTTTTTCTTTAAATTTTTTTGCGGATTTGAACTATTGAGTTCTACAGTGCCTTTGATTTGCACGATTCTAAAAACACGAGATTGGGATGTTTAGACATGTTGAATCCCATAGATCGAAATAAACGTAAAATCAAGTATGTTGTTTAATTGGAATATTCTGAAAACACATGGGGAAAAAACGACGCTCTCTAAATCTTAGTTGCTATCTTTGATGAAGTACCGTAGAAGCGGATTCTATCTTCCTTTATGGATCTGCAAGTAAGCGGCATGAACCATGTTGAGCAAGGGGAAAAATAATGGGTAAATTCTAAACGAAAGTGGAAGTTCAAGGCCTAATTAATTTAATTATCTTTTGGATTCTATGGCCCTGAGAATACCAATATTAGCACAAATCGTACGGAAATGTAACTCGGTATTCAAACAACTATTCAGAGTCCCTGGCTGAGCGTGCTTTCACTGCTCGTGGTGGAGTACTCTCAGAATTATTCGCTCTATTATTACCTCAGGATGTGATCGGGATTAAGCAGCGTGTCACGATAAGTGGGATTACCATACCCACATGAAAGGAAAGGTATGCCTGTTTGGTTTTTTTGGTCCCACTACAAACTCTCGCGGCTGATGAGGAAATGTTAGTCAAACTACATTTCAGTAAACCGTCCGGCCATTGGAATATTCTGAAAACACAAGGGAAAAAAACGCAAGTTTCCGATGTTTAGATATGATAGATTGAAATGCACAAAAAAATCAAATATATGTTGTTGTTTTTTTTGAGAAACAAATATATGTTGTTAATAATATAAGGATCCGCGGATGACACGGATAGGCATAGGCCAGGTGCAGGTGCAACTGGCAATGGGAGGGCCGGGGGCGGAAAGAAAGTGGGGTCGGAGGGAGTGAGGGCCCGGTGCGTGGAGGGCGTCGGGCGAGAGCCGCGCGCCGGGCGGGTGGGCCCGGTGAGTGAGGGTGTCGGGCTGGGGGGAGAGTGGGCCCGGTGTGGGTGGGGTAGGAGACGCGGCCGTGTGGACCCCCGCATCAGGCGAGTGGGCCCGGTGAGTGAGGGCGTCGGGGACGAGGAGCTCGAGCTCGCAGTGTCGCAGGGATATATGTGAGTGGGCCCGGCGCGGGTGGGGGGAGACGTGGCCGCGTGGGGGAGCACCGGGCAGGTATTTATTCTCATGCATGAATCGCTACTCGCTGGAATAGAGATCGAGGCCACTCGGACTCGGGCGCAATCCGCAATCCCTAGCTGCGCGCGCCTACCTACGCGTCTCGTCGGCGGCGCCATCCAATGTCGGGCGCGATGGCCTTCTCCGACTCCGGCGAGGCCTCCACCAAGCGCAAGCGCAAGAGCAAGAGCAAGCCCAAGCGTCCGTCCTGTGGAGACTACCCCTTCGTCAGGCGGTTTCGCCACCGGCGGCTCGCCGGCTACCTCGATGCCCACCGCTTCTCCGGCACCTTGACAGCGTACGGATTCGCTTGCTTGCCTTGTTTTTCTTTCACACTCCTCTCGTGGATTCTGAATGGTTGGCATCTGCGAATCAACGCATGCAGGCTGACCCACGAGATGAACGAGTTCATGAGCGTCGACCAACTGCAGTTCTTCGTGCTGAATAGCCAGTGGGCGGATGCTAGAAGCTACTTTCGCCGCCTCGTGCCGTTCCCTTACGAGCAGCTGGGCCTCGAGGGCCGTGTCCTCGCCCGCTTCCTCGACTTGCACAGCCTCTTCGCCGAAATCTACAGTGGAAGAAACCCAACCGCGTCGGTGTTCAGTCAAGACGCCGTCCACGCCCTCACCACCAAGCTCCGTTCCAGCTACACTCTCAGCCAGATGAAGTAAGTCGTATTAATCGTCCTGCCGATTCATATGCACAATCACTTTTTTTCGGTTCTTTAGCCTAAAATCTCGCATTTTCATGTAGGATGGCGTTTATCTTGCCACGAATGTGGCGTAAAGCAGCTGAGATCGTCAGGGACTTGGCTTATAGTGATCCACATTTGCAACAATTGATTCTTAAGCCGGTCTGTGTGAATCCACCTGATGTCCTCCCCATTGGGTTTGGGTATGGTACCAACTATCTATTACTCCTGCTTCATCAATTTTAAGTTGAATACGTTCTTTATACATGTCCGATTTGATTTTTATCTGTACCATACCATTGTTGACATCCAGCTTCTGTAATAACTGACAAGCAAATCTTTGCCAGTTTTCGACCCAGGCGTCCAGTCAAGAAACAAGGCCAGGTGCCAGCACCTGTTGTTGCCAGGTCCTTTCGGTTCCATCTTGACAAGCTTGACAATAAGAATAGGTACGCCATAAATCATTCGGAGACAAATTACACCACTCTTCAGTTCCACTGACATTCACACATACATATGTTGCTTGCTCTGTTCAGGCTGCCTGGGACAATCCCTGCCCCGCAGCTGCCAAGACCTGGTACATTGTCTTCTTTTCCAAAATGTTATTGACTTAATAATTAATGTAGATTTGCAGGTTTCATATGTGCGCACTAGTTAATAACCATGTTTTTCCAATGGCAGGTCCGTCAGTTACAGAAATGGAGTGGTTTTGGCATATTGTTGGTAAAGCTTATCTCTGCTCTGCTTTGTTTCACTCTGTCAAATTTCTAGTTTATTTATTATTAGATTATAGCTCAACCAAAGATGAGGTGTGAGTAATGATGCCATTCCAGTTTCCACAACCAAGCATCACTATCCGAGCTCTATCTGCTGCATCATTGTTTGGTAAACTGTTACATGTCTATGTGTACTGACCGGTGGAGTTTATGTGATTCACAGAAGTAAGTTTTCAAGCTGGTTATCCTCTGAATCTCTTTCGTCCACCTAAACATATTTGTGAACAAGGTACTCGGCCCACCAAAACTTTTCAGTCAATTTTTACTGTCGCCACGTTTTTTTAATGGCAGGAGCGCTGCCATGCTTATTGCGAGCTTTCTGACCTTGAAATTTATCGGCTACCTGCTGCCTTATCTAACTCCCGGACCTGTTGCAGCCATGCAGACTTGGATTGATACCTCGGGAAGACGTGCTGAATGTGTTGCCATCCCATCAAGGATAATAAGTCTGGGTAAATTTGTTGAACACCTTTAGTTGTTTGCAAACCAGGGCAAACCTTTATCTGCATGCCAAACAAATATATTCGCCCTAAGAACTTCTGTTTTGTGTTGAGATTGGTGACTAGAACACGTAGACATGTATTTGAAGTGTTGTGATATTATATTTATACTGGTTTTGCACAAAACATGGTAATTAAAAGATTATTGTAAAAGTTCTATGTTAAATAGAAAGATCATGCCAACTTTTTTTTTTTAAAGCACGAGGAAGTATTCCTTTCAGTTAAAAGGTCCTTACCAGTGGCGGAGCCAGAAAATTCGAAATAGGGGGGCTAAGGGAAAAAGAACTCCAAGGCTAACAGCCAAATTTCTAAAGTATAGTATTTTCTTGTTATAGTTGTATGGTTATATAATAATATTATAGAACACATAATATATGAATGCAGACAATTATCTAGAATCCACTAGCAATTCAATCTACTTAAATATACAAATAAAAAACAACAATTATTTAATTATGTAGAATCATAGGCTAGGGTTTTTTTGTACCGGAGATTATCATGAATTCATAAAATTGGTAAAAGAAAAATACTAGTAAGAGAGAAGCGAGATCAGCTGTTGCTGGATCAATCCCTGTTAGAGCATGTACAACAGTCCACCTGAGTAGTCTCTAAGCCATCTCCAAGTAGTGCCATATCAGCTAATTGATGAGTTGAAGGAGAGAGAACATGCATAGATATTTGAGCCGTCTTCAAAGCAAAAGTCAACTCTACACGAGAATTAAGAAACTTAATATGTGAGCAAATTATCTATAAAAACGTGCAGCCATCTCTATCATTGTATATACTATCTTTAGTGTTGTCTCTAGATGACATGGCAATAGTTAGAGATAACTGCTATCTCAATCATTGTACATGCTCTTAATGTTGTCTATCGCCGCTTAATTAGTGGCTTTGGGACTTGGTAGAATCATTCAATGACATGCATGGATTAGCTACACAATGCACATCCTATAGCAGTAGACCTAATACTACCTATATGGTAATCCTATTTTGAACTGACGACCGAAGCTAGAGCCCCTCGGTGCCCTGGCCTTGGCTCCGCCACTGGTCCTTACTACACTAACACGGGTCTTGCTCCGGGTCAAACTTCAAATGGTTCTAACATGTCTATGTCTAAATGAGAAAAAGCCAAGAAATACTGATAAAGGATACCAATACGTAAATTCAAAATGACACCAAAATTCATAATTCTTGTGCATAATGATCAAAGCTGCCATGCACTCGTATATCGTTGGTTCCTGTGTACTTTTGTTTGCCCCTATGTCTAAAACCTACCTTCGGAAGATATTAGGTTTTCTTTCGCCTCATTCTTTTGTTGGTTGCTTCACATTGCATATATGTTTATACGTGCATGATAAATCACAACCAAACTTTTCTGCAGCTGACATTCCACCCCCTGATCCCCTATTAACTATCTTGGAAAGAGTATTGGCGTCCACAAACACAGGTAAATTAGTTTAATACCTTCATTGTCTCCAAACCAGCACGAATCTTCATGCGCATTGATTTCTAATATTGTTTGTTGGCTGAGAAGTGAGAATACCGGATCTACTAGCAATATGCATTATTTACACCAGTCCTTAATTCATCTATTTGTAGCAATTGTCTTTAAAGATGGAAGCTTTTGTTGCTTCTATCTCGTCATTTTTTGTTGGTTGCTTCACATTGTATATATGTTTATATATGCATGATAAATCATAACCACACTTTTTTGCAGTTGCCTATCCAGTCCCACATCCCATATTTTGTATCTTGAAAAGCTCATTATCGTCCACAAACACAGGTAAATTAGTTTAACACCTTCATTGTTTCCAAACCAGCAGGAATCTTCACCCCCTAATATTGTTTGTTGGCTGAGAAGCGAGAATACCAAATATATACTAGTGAAAAGCAATATGCATTATTTACTCCAGTGCTTGATCTATTTGTAGAAACTGTCTTTGATGATGGAAGCTTTTGTTGATTCATTTTTTTTTGTTGTCATCCGTTGTTTTGGATGTCACTTATGTACCTACCTGTCTTGTGCATGATTATTTGCACTTCCATGGCATGCGATAAGTACCTACCTGTCTTGTGCATGATTATTTGCACTTCCATGCAATGCGACAGCCTCATCAGGCCTCTTTGCACATCATCTGTACACCATCTAGCTGTTTCCTTTTCTAATTGCCGAATCTGTAATCGGTACTCATGTTGCTTCAGTTTCTCAAACTACGAAATTCACAGGCCACACTGAAAACAATGGGATCTTATCAGTGGCAAATGCAGGTATGTTCTTACATCACCGGCTTTTTCTAATTTGTCTCATAAAGTGGTACTCTAGGTTTATGCTTTGCATATTTCTGTATTCTGGCCTATGTGCTTGTTAATGCCTCAGCCATCCTTCACTCTCTGCACTCATTGTTTTGGTCTTTGCCTCTAATTGTGGAAGTATCCTTTAAATGACCCAAAGTGAAGAACTTCTTTCCCTTAAATTTTCCACTCCTGTCATTCTTATTTTATATTCACGGTAGTTGTGAACTGCAGCCCCCATTATTGTTCCTTGCAATTTATCACTGGGTGGTGCTTCACCACCATTGATTTGATAATTGTAACTCGTTGCAGATGCTCCAGCCTCACAGACCAATCTTGGTATCTCGTCAGTTCTTAATAGAAACACTGGAATTCCATCATCAACAAATGAAGGTATATTAGTTGAACACCCACTTATTGTTTTGGTCTTTGCCTCTAATTATTAGTGAAGAACTTCTTTCCCTTAAATTTTCCATTCCTGTCATTCTTTTTTGTTTTGCTGGCTGTTTCACATTTCTTGTCTATTTTATGTTCACGGTAGTTGAGAACTGCCGCCCCCATCAGTCTTGATATTGTTCCTTGCAATTTATCACTGGCTGGTGTTCCACCATTATTGATAACTGTAACTCGTTGCAGGTGCTCCAGCCTCAAAGACCAATCTTGGTATGTCGGCAGTTCTTAATAGAAACACTGGAAATCCATCATCGACAAATGCAGGTATATTAGTTGAATGCCCACGTTTATTTCCAAACGAGCCGTGTTACATGGATACTTCCCAAAATTGCTACGTATGGGATATTTCCAGATATGTATCTGAGGTGTAACGGAGGAATTTCCACTTTGCGAAATGATTGAACTAAATCCTAATGTTTCTTTAATACCTCACTGATGCTTTTCCTGATACGTAAAACTCGTTGCCCCTCTCCAATCCTTCCACGCTACCTTTTCTACTTTGCTACCTGTTGCCATTTCTAATTGCCAAATCTGTTGCAGATGCTCCAGTTTCTCCAACTATGAAATTGACAAGCTGTGCTGAAAACGCCGCTATCTCGTCAGTAATGAATGCAGGTAAATCAATTGAAAGTGCGAGAATAGGACTTTGTGTTTCTTAACTACTTTTTTTCTTTTTTTGCTTGTGATAAATCTAGTATTACACACATCCAGCAGCTGCATTAAACTTATGGCAAATGGACATGCCACTTCTTGGTCACCTGCACTTTGCTCTTTTTGCGCTAGATTTGTCCTGCTAGAAGTCCTGGGTTCTTGTAATAATTAAATGCAGTGCACACGCTTGTTTTCATATTATGGAATCTCTACGTGCTTCTTGGAATCTCTACGTGCTTCTTTCTTCATCTTTGGTTCTTAAAGTGTTCACACACTTCTTTGGTTCTCCCATTAGACGTGTAAACAGTCTAATGGGTATTATGCTGTGGTAATGCTTAATCCAGTGAACATGAGAGGATCATATTATTTTTGTGCAGGCAGAAAGCAGAGTCAAGGTGATTTTCATAGAGAGAGCGTTCGCCGTCCCGTCACAAGATCCTTCTCAAAAAAGGGGAAAAATAGTCCCATTCCAGAAAGGAAAACAATGTCCAAGATTCTGCATTAAAGGTAACGGAAAAATGGTTTGAGTTTACTGGCACAAAGTTTGGTAAGATGCTAGACTTTGGTGCTTAATTTTTATATACCGGTATCACACCACAGTTAACAATGCAGTCTGGTATTTTCGTTTTGGCGGAACATTAGTCTCTTTAGTTTTGTGACATGAATTAATATCACACTATTAACCGGTAGAATGTTTGCCGGTCTGCAGGAGACATTGCATGAAATTGACAGGCTGAAGCTGAAAACCTGCTGGAAGAATTGATTGCATGAGCTCGATTGCCGAACTGAGGCAGCCTATTACTCTGTTAGATAGTACCATTAGGTTTGATTTACTTTAATGCTATCATGCAAACAGAACTACCCTATAAAGTTGACCTCGTTTGAGCTACATATCATGCACAGTGTTATGTTATGTATGCCGCGCCCGCACTGCAGCGTGGAATGTTATAAAAAAAACCTATGTATCTATCTGTATTATTTCAAGCCAGTATCTAAATGTTATTACTAGCCAGGTAAAGTGCCCTCCTGAGTTAACTTATCAAGTTTTAGTCCCAATGTATTTTGGGTTTCATTTTGCTAATAGCCAATATTTGACGAGCACTTGGCAGAGCATTCATATTCACCTACCCCAGGCAATGCAACTTTGTAGAGCATTTCCTAGCCCATCGTACTTGTCTAGGAGAGAGTCTCTTTGGAGACTGAATAGAGATTCTGCTGGAACATTATATAGACTGAGATTGTCTGTAATAGTATTTTAGAAAATCTTTTAGGGAACCTGCTGACAATGCTCTTATGAAGCAAAGAACAGTCTGGTCCCCTCTTTAGGCGGCCCGTCGCGCCTGTTGCTATCCCCAGCAGGCCAGTAAGCCTAAGAGCATCTTCAATAGCCTCTCTATACCTTCCTTTAAAACACTATTTATTGAGAAATGAATAGTGTTTTAAATGAAGTTATAGAGGGGCGGTTGATGATACTCTAAGGGCGCACAATTATTGAGAAGTAGTTGTCTTTGTCCATTGCTCTGTCACTTATAGACTGAAAATAACTCATACAATAGTAGAGATGACCATATACTTTTTAGATAGTCTACTCACACATAAAATTTCTTAGTTCTCGTGTAGAGTTGATTCTTACATTAGAGACGGCCTAAATTTTTATACATGCTTTCTCTCCTTCACATCTGATTTAGAAACTACTGACATGTGCCATTGGACATGCGAAGACATTTAGAACCGTTAAGCTTTGCAAGTTCCGAAGGCCCTTGGGAATGAAGCCATCGAGTTGATTGCTCGACTATTTTAAGAGCATGTACAATGGTAGAGACAACAGCTGTCTATATCTCTCTGCCATGTCATCTATAGACAGTGCTATAGCCAACTCATACAATGGGTCATCTCTATCGTTGTCTCTATGAAATATAGTGTTTTGATCTTCTGTGTTTTTCTTCTTCGTACACATTTACGTGCGGAGGAAAATTGAGCTATCCTCATTGGTGAATTGCTATTTGATTTTCGTGATCATCTTGCCAAATGAAAATCAAGTGCGGTGGAAACCAGTAATCCGTCGGAAAATTCAGTTCATTAGTTTTCACAGTTCATTAGTCCAGATCTACAAAACCACCAAATCAACAAGGCAAAAGAGAAGTTCTGGCTCATCTTGCTGCACGAAAACAATGTGGGGAGGAAAATTCAGTGATCCAATAGGTAGAAATGAAATTGTCCATCAAATCAATAAAAAGTAACTAACAGATGCAAGAACTATTGGTCCTCCAAGCCATCCCCATCGTGCCCTTCCCCTCAAGCCAGGCAGATACTCATCCACGGCGCTAAGGAAAGGCAGGCTGCATCATCAGGACGACGAGGAGCATGGAGCCATGGACGCACGCGACAGCACAATGAGGTAGCGGCAGCGAGGAGACTAGATCTAGAGCTACTGAGCTATGGCACGTACTTGGCCGCTGTGTGGTCGCCTGGGCAGCGGAAGGCCGGCGGCCGGAGCTGAAGAGGAGAGCTCGTAGGGAAGGCCGGAGCTGAAGAGGAAAAGCAGCGAGCAACAAAAAAAATAAAAGGGTCCCACGGGAAAAAGAAAGGGAGCAGCGGATCGATAAAGTATTGGAGTGCGTGCTAGAGTCGTCGCTTGGGCAAGAGACGGCTCCTCCCTCTCTCTCATCCAGCTCAACAAAAAAAATGACGTGGCACTTGTTAGAGACACCTTAGAGACAGCTGATCTGGCCCATTGTACATGCTCTAAGATCAAGCATTTATGTGAGGCTGTCGAGGGAAGATGGGACATGTCCTAACAGGCAATTCTCTTGGAGCACTGTTAGGGGTCAAGACTTACCTTCGTTGGATGGGACTTGCCCCCTAAGGAGAACATGTCCTATCAAGGCCTCGGCCAAAAAGGGCTCAAGCTCCCTAGGGCAGAGACGCCCGCACTCGTAGCTCAGGCAGCAGGCCTCCTCGGACCTACTCCCGAGCTCATCCGAGCACTTCTCTGCTTGGCTTGCCTACTGGGTAGCTCGACGGGCTAGTTAATCATTGCTCGATAGGCCAGTTCGGCAGGCTTGGGAGGTAAAACAGATTAACAGCAGGAAGCGCCCCCACATACTGGTGACATACCGCGCCTGACGAGCATTAAATAAGCCGGCGTAGGCCACACAAGCTTCGACATCATCCCATCCGACCAATCCGCACGCGCAGGGTAAGGACCAGTAGTCTGAACCATGCGGTCCGAAGCTAAGGGTCCGATGTCTGCCTATAAATAGGACCATGAGCTCATAGGAAAGGGCAAGAGACAATGTTGGCAGAAACACTCGGGCATACAGAGAGAACATCCATTAGTAGCGCTTCTAGCCGTAGAACCGCTTAGCCACTAGTAGGCTCTCCGGTAGTCTTTATCCCTGTCGATGTACTCGCTCTTGTATTATCCCTATTCTCATAAGTAAAAAGTTGGACGTAGGGCTATTATCACGCGGTAGAGGCTGAACTAGGGTAAAATCTCTCGTTGCCGCCTCCGTAACCATCTCCTGAACGTCACCGTCTGTTGTAGAGGAGGGCTCCGGTTGGGCTTCACACCAACTAAATAAGCTCTGCTGAGGGCCTGTTCCCCAACGCTAACAAACACCAATAACTGTAGGTTCTAAATTCTTCCAATATCTATAGGATTAACATCATGCAGATTATTCCCCTGCAAATTCTAGATCGCTAAGGCCAACAAGGTTTCCAACACCTAAAAGGGTTACACCTGAAGTTAGTTAGTTGATCTAGTTTGATTTGTGTTTTAGAGCTTTTAGACAAGTTTTTGAAATAAAAAATAGATTAAAAAACCATATTATTCTTTTTAAAAGAACATATGTAAATAGGGAGGTAAGTGAGGAAGGAGAATAGGGCTTGACTCACGCGGATCTATGTTGAAGGGGCATACGATTTCTATCATCTTCCCGGGCTCCTAGTCTCTTAGATACCGTTGGCGGTTCAAAGTTTTCACTTTTAGGGGGTGCCTATTAACAAGTGTAAGACTATTTCTCTCCCACCCAAGCATCAGCCTCCCGTTCCACTACACCCGACAGTTCTTGCCTGGCCATTCGATGCTTGGGGGATCGACGCTTGTCGGTGCACCGTGCACCGGGGTATGTGTTCCACGAAGAGCAGGGCGGGTGGCAGCTCGGCGCAGGGCGGGCGTTCAGGCCCCCGCGCCGCAACGGAGCAGGACGCGTGGCAGCTCGGCGCAGGGCGGGCGTTTAGGCCCCCGCGCCGCAGCGGAGCAGGATGCGTGGCAGCTCGGCGAGCATGACACGCATCCACACCGTATCAGTTCGGCGAACAAGGCGTGAAGTGCTTTGACCAGGCTAGCGGGCAGAGGGCCCCACCTGGCAGGCTCACAACTAGCAAAGAGAAACTTCCCCACAAAGGCTCTCTCTCTCTCTCTCTGCTCAACATATCGGCGGCATTAAATGTAAGGATTTAGGCGTGCGGGACCAAGGGGGATGATTACTTGCGCTGTGGCTGTCAGGCTGTGTCAGACGCACTGTAGCGGTCATTTCGTCACTGTGCAGCGTCAGAGCGGAGTGGCACCCGTGTCAGGCGCCTCCTACGTCCCATCCGAATTCGGCAGTTGACAGGAGGGAGTCGAAGCCGCCGTCGTCAGCCCATGGCAAGTGGACATAAAGTGTCAGGGTCATTTAATGTATCTATCTCTGTCTCTCTCTTGGGCTGGCCACTTGAGGTATAAAAGGGGCACCGAGAGGAGGATGAGGGAGGGATCGGATTCAGACGAGTGTTCCCAGGCTCGGTTTTAGACTTCCACAACTTGTACTGCCCAAACTTGCTCCGCGAGGGCTAATCAAGAACAAGCAGGAGTAGGACTATTACCCAAGTCGGGGGTCCGAACCTGGGTAAAAATCTCGGAGTCTTCCAATCACAGTAAGGAACCGGAGAGCGCGGCGCGGATACCCCCTCAGCCGAACAATTTCATAATCTCTCGGAGGGATCTTGTCTGGTGACGTTTTCTCCGATAGATTTGATAAAAAAAAAAATTAGACGCTTGTTCCAAACAGTGCCAACTTGTTCTAAACATATACAATGTGCTGCTCAAATATACATATTATATTGCTGGAACATTTGGTTGTGTCTGTTGGAACATAATGTTCTGCTGATAAAACATACAAGTCGTTGGAAAACAAACCAATTTTTTGGAACATGTCAATAAAACATAGTCGACCAGTGTTAGAGCATACTAAAAAAATGTTGGAACATGTCGAAAAGAACGTTAGAACATGTCGAAAGAATGGAACATGCCAATCCCTCATGAAAACATCGTGTTCCACAGTAACCATCCACCCCAATAGAGGAGTTAGATGTTCCATGAGAACAAAAATGATGTTTCGACAAGCAAACTTGAATGTTTCATATGTACAAACATGATGTTCAAAGGGCAAAAATCATGACACACCTCATCTTTACGTCCTTCTCCTTAAATCCGGTGAGCCTCTCGCCGGATCTAACCACCAAGCTCGTCGGGTAGGAGGTGAATCAAGCGGAGTATGGAGGACATAGGACGGAGGGAGAGAGGATAGAAGGCCTGCTCCGCCGTGCTGACTGGCCGTCAGCGGCACTGGAGCCCAAGCACGGCTGCTCAACGGCTAGGGAATTTTTTTAGAGGGTAGCACTAACACAGAGAGAGAGAGAGAGAGAGTCATCGGAGAGAGTTGGCAGGAACACAGCTCGTAGAGAGCCATGCGCAAGTGTGAGAGAGAGAGAGAGAGTCATCGGAGAGAGTTGGCAGGAACACAGCTCGTAGAGAGAGCCATGCGCAAGTGTTGACTGCTTGCGCGTACGTCCGTGTCTGAAGGGATCGGACGCTCAATGACAAGTAATTCTCAAAAAATTGTCTCCAACTGATCAAGCGTTGGAGTTGCAGACAAGCCGACTCTAACAGCACATAGCTTGCGATTAAAAAGCCAGCTAATAAATTGTTGGATTGATGAAAGTAAAACTTCAATTTTTTTTCTTGCTGCAAGCAATAAATATAAGTCATCAAGATGGTCTACAGTGTTAGCGTCGGTATTAAACAACGCTGACACCTTCCACATTGGTCTATAAGACCCTCTCACTGCTAGAGAAATGGTCTATACTACCGGCATATCTCAATCGGTTATTCATGAATCCGTAGTGATGATCGCATCTGGCTCGGACACTATCACTATCGATTTGAGTCACGAACCGGTAGTGATACCGATGCATCATTACCGGTTTGAATCATAAATTGGTGGTGATGCCTCGGTTGATGGCCTAGTGGCCGGGTTGAAAGGGATGCACACATATCCTAGCTATATCACAACACAACATTGGGTGGATTGGCTATATGTGTGAGGCTGAAATAAAAAGGTTCTAGATTCGAGTCCTGTTTGTAAACCATTTCTAGTACTATCACTACCAATTCAGCCAACTGGTAGTGTTACCCTTGACTATCACTCCTAATTAGCTACTATTAGTTCTAGAACTGGTAGTACATTCAGTTTACATGGGTAAAACCATGCTAGTTGACAGAATAGCGGAACTATTGATTAAATCTAAAACCAATAAAATCAAGGGTTGGAAGCGGTCTCAGAGACCCTATTGTGGACTCTCGTACGTTCATCCATGCCCGCAAAATGTTTCTGTAGTAGTTGAGGCAGTTTTGACTTTAAGATTCTACCACTGGACAGACCATGCAGCTGTTTTTTTCGATAAAGAGAGTTTTATTGATCTTAGAAAATTACATCGAGAAAATACAATCATACTAAGACCACTCCCGACCTCTGCATAATTAGGATGCACACAGCCTAAAATTATTAAAAGAAAAAAAGAAAACGACATGACACCATATCATGCCAGAGCGAGTTACAACACACAACATAATCTTCAGTTCCGTCCACACCCATAACAACACTTGGACTGCGAGGCTCTCCGAAAGCAACGTCTCCAAGAAAGAAACGACACGCATGCGCACCGCCGTTGCCATGATCCAACCAATAAAGGACAGACCATAGGTTTTCACCCTGAAGAGCAAGTTCCTCAAATTCCAGACAATGCCTTCAATAAGGGAGCGACAACAATGACACCATTGCCAGGTACAACCAGCTAAGACCAAACCTAGGGATTACTCCCCGGAGTCGAGGAACCGGTACCAAACAAGCACCACCAAATCGAAGTCCCCCAGTGCTGCCTCCCCTCCTTTCCGAGCCAATGCCGTCATACCTCCCAATCTTGGCCAACTGCAATCGGCCACGAACTCCACGACAAGCAAACCTTCTTTAGACGAGCCACCCCACGATGACAGTGTCGCAAGATAGCCAATAGGCACACGCCTAAAGTCTACAGGATCCATATGAATAGAGGTTGAGTCGCCCGAGTAAGCGATTCCGTGAGTCGATGCTAAGATGACTCCAGCCTTCGGGCCGGTATAGCAGCCTCTGACTAAAGATGAAGACATCGTCGCGAGAAGTAGCCGCAAAACCAACCGGCGAGACGACGGTCCAGATCCGGATCATCCATCGACCACTGTCGGCCGCCACCGGAGCCGCTAGCTGACGCATAAGCCGCCAGCCAACACCGCAACGGCCGCCGCCGGCGACCGCCAACTGGCCACCGATGATGGCCACCGATCGCCACCAAGGGCCACGGCAGAGGGGGCACCGACGGCACTGCCGCCGCCAGCCGTGGGCATCGCCACCTGCACCCGGCTATGCGCGACGCACCAGAACTAGGAAGGGAGGATGGAGGGCGCCGAGCCGTCGAGCTCCGACCGGAGAGGCTGGGCCTCCGCTCACTGGCGTCCGACCAGATCCGCAGCAGGGGCGCAAGATATGGGGGAGGATGAGGATGGAGACGTCGGGCCGCCGCACGTTGGTCGAAGTGGCCAGGCCTTCCCGCATCGCGCGCCAGCCAGCGCCGCCAAGCCGCCGCAGACCGCCGTCCCTCGCCGACCCGCCGCAGGACGGAGAGGAAAAAAAGGGGAGAGCCCACCGCCTCACGAACTCCAACCGTGGAGGGGGCGCCGGCCGGGCAGGAGAACGCCGGGAGGCCCGCAGGTGGTGGCGGCTGGCCGACGGGGTGTCAGACCCGGTCTAAATGACCGAACCCTAATGTGTTATACAGTACTAGTCCCAGAAGATCATGACTAGTACACACATAAGCAGAACTGATACATTGCCTTCGAATTACATTATTACAACATAGGGGACCACGGGTCCCAAAAGGAGTCACAATTTAATACATCAAACACGGCACGCAGGCCGAGGTACAGAGTTACACAGGTGGTCACGCAGAGACCTAACATAGCGCGACTTTATTCTAGCTAGCAGGCTAATCCACAGGCAACGACGATAGGCCACACGCAACCCTACTCTTCATCTTCGTAGTCCTCCTCCTCCTCGAAGGCGGAGTCGTAAACGGGCCCCGTGGCTGTTGAAATTTTTAAAGAGGGGAAGGGAGAACAGGAGTAAGTACAAAGGTACTCCGCAAGTCGGGAATGTATGCAGATGGAATTTAGTACAAATGGAAGGCTTGGGTAGTTTTGCAGAAATGCTCTTTGTTTTGCCTAATTTTATAAAAGCAATACTCAGAAAGCTTCAAACTCAAATGTTTATCCTTTGGGGCTCTTTCTCAAAAATGCTCAAGCCATCCGGCCTCATGCCGTAGCGAGCTAATGTGCTCTAGCCTTCCGGCCTCATGCCGTAGCGAGCTCTTCCTCAGTCTCTTCCCGTTACGGGCAATAACAAAGGGTAGGTCGAAACCGCGCAAGCCATCCTCGTGATGCAAGCCGATAGTACCTATCTCAAGATCAAAACTCTTTCTCAACAACTTTTACGCAACTCAAAACCTTTTTGAAAATTCCTAATTTTGGAAAAGAAGAGCTACCATATGAACAGTCCCTTTGCATGCTCATAACCGCGAGCACGACTACCATGGTAGTTTTAACTCTGCAGAGTGGGTACGTTTTACCCTCGAGAGGCTACGCACCCAGGAGTGTTTCGCCACTAAGCCGTTAGACTCAAACACTAACGGCGACCACCGGGAGTCTCCGCTAGGGTTTTTCGGCTAACAACTAGGCCCGTCCCATAACAGGACTCGAGGTCGCACTGTAAGGCTCAGTTCATAGGATCATAAGATGAGCAGTCCTTAAACTAGAAGAGAGACGGTAATTTAGCCCCGATTTTTCTCAAACGAGTGCCTTCTTGCACCCAACCGGCGAAAGTCTCTCCCTAGTCGGAAGATTTTAGGGGAGAGAGATAAAAATCATTTTTCCACCCACGGAATCGCCCTCGATGCACCTATCTTCACACACAGTTTCTCAAACACTTTCTCAATCCATTTCTTAACAATTATTCTCAAACACAAACTATATAGCGTATTTTGTTTAAAACGTTTCTAAGCATTTTTCCTACCAACAAGGAAATATAGATATACACAAGACTAGCAGTAGGTCCTTACGGTTTAAGCCTATCACTAGTCTTACCATGATTATTTAGGTTGCATAACTAGTAGCTAGTAAATACGACATTTTTACTTTTTAATTTAGCATGTAGGTTTTCAATATCTAATAAATCATTTCTAAAACAAAGCAAAAGGCTCACAATATGTTCAAGGAGACTTGCCTTGGTCGGACGAAGGATAGGAGCAACCGGCGACGTCGGACGGGTCTACAACACCTTAGGCTTCTAAGCGCGCGCAATCCACACATACAAAGCAAGGTAACATTTAATCAGGCACAAATTATTTTTGATGCATTTTAGTTTTAGAAGACATGCAGTGCGATGATTTTAAGCACAAGAAATAATAGACATTAATCTTCTTAGCTAAATAACATGCAGCTACTATGCAAGGGCATGGTTGTAATATAGTTTTATAAAATCCAGTGCAGCTCAGGGTATCTTTAGGAATTTTCACAGTATTTTTTTTTGACATGCATCAGATATATGTTGAAAATCCATTCTACTTAGATCGTTTAAATGAGCTTTAAGAGGAAAAGAAAAGAAAATGAATTCGGCTGCGCAGGCCGGCCCAGAACGGGGCGAGGCCCACGGCGCGGAGCCCAAACAGGGTTTCTTCCCCCTTTTCCCCTCCATCGTCTTCAACCTTCGGCCGAGGCGGCCTCAGGCGAAGGGCAAGGAGATTGCGAACCCGGCCACCAGCGACCGATTCCGCGCGGGGAGATGAAGAGGGGGCGACGGATAAGCTAATGATGTTCTTGGTGGCGTCGGACCCTTACCGAGGCGGCAGCGCGGCGGCAAGGGGCCGCGACGATCCGAGTGCTCCGGCGACGGCGTCGTTCCAAGCTCCGGCTGCAGTGCGGGCTTCCTGGGCGACACCAGCAGGGAGGGAGAAGGTGAGGGAGAGAACAGCGGGGTAACGGAGGAGAGGGCAAGGAGGGCGAGCTCACCAAGGAGAAGAGTCGGGCATGGCACGGCGCTAGGCGGAGGAAAACGAGGGCACAGAGCGCATATTTATAGGCGGGGTTTGCTCGGTGGGGATGGCCCGGAGTTCAAACTACCGGGGAGCAGTGAGAGACGGGAGCTATTGCTCTCCAGCAGCGGCGAGGCGACGGCGTGACCAGGCAGCACTGGCGACGAGGGAGAAGGCGCCGCAGAGACACTGGAGGTTGAGGGGATTGCGCCGCAGAGGTCAAGGGCACGGTCTCCGGGGAGGAATAAGTGGCGCTGAGCTTTCTGGTGACGCGGGTGGAGGGTAGGAGGCGGATTAATAAGCTAGGCGACGGCACGATGAGCGGAGTTAAGGCAGGGCAGAAGCGAGCGTGCGCGGAGCAGAGGCGGTTGGCGAGGGAGGCGCGGGACCGGGGCTCAGAGAGGAGGCGACGGGTGCATGAAGACGACGACGAGCGGGAATGGGGAGGGAGAAGGAGCGAGCAGGAGAGCACGGGAGAGGGAGCAGAGGCGAGGCAGCGAGGAAAGTGAAAACGACAGAGAAGAAGGGTCTGACCGGCGGGACCCAACATTCGGTGAGGGAGAAGAGTAACCGGGGCGCGGGTCCGTCCCGTCAGCGGGCGGAGGCTGCTGGCGCGAGATGGGCCAGAGGAGGTGGCCGCACGGGGGAGAAAAGAGGCGGGGAGAAGAGAGTTGGGCCCGGGAGAGAGGCTCGGCCCGAGAGGAGAAGAAAAGGATTTTCTTATTTTCAAATATTATTTTTCTCTTTTCTTCTTTCTAAATAATCATTCAAAGGTTAAATATTTCTAAATCAGTTTTAACAACTTAACATGGGCTTGGAAGCTCCTAAATTCACCCATAAAAATGTTTAAACCTTTAAATTGACGCTCGTGAAAATGATTTTTACTTTAATAATTAATGACTCAAACCATCTCCAAAGGGTTACATGCGATGCTGATGCCAAGATGCTTTTCGGTGCTTAAATATTTTAATATTTTAATTATGCATCTAATGAAATTATTAACATGCCAAATTTAGTTTTGAAAATTTAGGATGTTACATTGGGGCGCGTCCGTGCGGCCAGTCGGGATGAGCCCACTGGCGGAAGTCGGGATGGAGCCACTGAACAGGCTGTTCCCGATGTTAATCCCGGAGATGCTCATGCAGCTGTTAGAGACATTAACTTGATGCTTAGGTGTGGCTTTTGTATGCTCCACTATAGTTAAAGGCTTAACATGTATTTTTCAATAATGGAAACAAGCTAGGTTCTGACATCTACTTCGTGAAATTTACATAGCCAAAAAATCTGGTACATGCGTGGTGTACAACATTTTCTACCAACACGGCCTACTGCAACCTAGGTTTGAAAAACCATTAAAAACCGATGGTTTATCATTGTTGTTAGCCAAACCGTGGCCCGTGAGGTTTCGGTTTTTGAAAGCCGGCGGTTTTCACATCTCCAAATTTGAAATATTTAATTTTGAAATTTAAAATTCACTAAAAATCACTAAAAATCGTAAAGATAGAATCTTTTGGTCTAAGTAAAAATTGAAATTAATGTTTTTCTGGTTTTTGGGAGGTTTTGTGTCAAATAAATTGAAAAACTGTATTCGATATATTCTTTAATGGGCCGAGCTAAATTGAACTTTATACATGTTTCACTCAAACTATATTTTTTTCTCTGCATTTCTATGATTTTTTCCATCAATTTTTATGATTTTCTTTTTTCACCCCCTACATTGTTGTAATTTCCCTGTCAACTTCACTGGCAAACTGTAAAAACCATGGGGGAACCGAGAAAATCGTACGGGGAAACGTGACAAACCATCCTCATAGCTCCTTTCGGCAAATTCAGATTGGATTTTAAATCTGTCCAGTTTTACTCAGTTTTGGGAAAAAAAAACTGTGGCTTTCCGAAACCGTGCTCCTCCCGGTTTTTACCTATAAAACGATTTTTTAAACCTTGACTACGTGGATGCATAGTTTATTGGTATTTCATGCATGTAGCATTGTTGATTTTTTTTTTTTAGAAACACACGCCGTTCAAGTGCATGTAGCCTTGTTGGTATTGTCTCTTGCATATGTATATGTTTAAAAATTGTCAGAGCATTCGTAAACACCCCCAAAACACTGTAGCTTTGGATAGAGAAGCTGATGAAGAGAAATAATTTTTTAAAGTGCAATGTAAATTGTGAAGAAAATTAATATAGAGTGAGTAGTTAGTAGTGAGATGGAGTGGAGGGATAGAGTGTACGGTGAGGATGCTCTCAAGGCTTACATGGGACTACCTACTGCATACCTAACAGCAGCTAGGCGAGTAGCACGTACGCGCCGGCTGGAAATTTTTTTTAACCTTTTTTAATCATTATTTTATTAATAACCCTCGCCAGAAAAAAAATTCCAGATCTAACCCTTTTGGCCGCGCCACTCGCTCTGGCGCGTCGTATAGGCAATGCCGCGCCTGTGCATGTGGCGCGGCCGCGGGCACCAGCGTGGCACCCTTTGCCACGCCACATGCACTAGCGCGGCAAGACTGGGCCGTGGGCCGCGCTGACTGTCCAGACACGTGCTCCTCATCCTCGCGGTCCTCGTCATCATCCGGTACGATAGCAGGTAAGTTACCAACAAGAGCCCTTATGGTACGGTCTCCATCTCTACCGTCCTCCTCGCATTGTTGCGCTGCAGAGTTTGCAAATGAGCCTCCCATGAATTACGCGGGTAATTGGCCGCGAGGTCAATGAGTGAACCCTTTGCCATCTTCTTCCTGTTCTCCTCAAGCTCGCGCTCCTTCTTCATCTGCCTCTGCAGCCGTCTTTGAAACCTCACCTCTCTTGGATCAACACCAGGTGGGTACCTCCTCGTACGCCTCCTCCAATAATCCAATGTTTCTGAAGCGGTGAAGTAGCCACGTTGCAGCACCCCACGCTCCCTCATCATGTCATCAAAAACCTTCTTTTTGTCTTCAGCAGACGGCATGAGCATACCATAATCATGCCTTATCTTCTCTTTCCTCTTCTCTACTCTCCTGGCTTGTTCCTGGTCACACAAATTTAAAATCTCAGCTTCGAAATCATGTTGTCCGTTATATGTCTCCCAGTCACACGTCCGTCCCTCCTACAAATATTGCGGTAATGGCTATCAAGCTCAACATGCACTGTGGTACAGACAGAAATAAAACAGATGTAAATAAATCGTACCCAGAATTCACCATAGGAGTTGCCACAATACCATCCGTACCCAAGCTCCGATGGCACAACACCTCTACGAGCCAGTATCCCACACTTACATGTAGTGGGTGGATATTCCTCACATGGCCAATTCTTCTCACCAGAGTTGAAGGCCTCCGCATCCTCACTAGATGGCCAACAAGACTTGGATCCATAAATGTACTCCTGGAAATCACATAGAGGCAATCCATCCTAGAAAAAAAACATTATTATCGAATTACTTCAAAATAAGACTAATATACATACAGACTAGGTATGCATACACTTACTCGATCATTGCGCGAGCAACGGAAGAAGGGGATAAACTCCACCCCTGGGTTAGGCCGTACTAATATCGACTGAACATTGCAATGACATAGAGGAGGTTTACTACCCGGTTAGCACTTGCCACCGCCTTCTCCTCCGTTATCATTTCCAGTGGGTTTGCCGGAGGAGGAACCCAACGTCTAAAATACTGAATTGGCTTAGTGTCCATGGAGCGCCATGGGAACAACCGGATCCTCGGATCGAACATTTCTGGTCCATCAATCCACTCGAAAAACCAACACTGCCGAATAGAGCACCTACCAATGTCATTGTCCTTCACACCAGAAAGCACAAGCTCCCACGGGCTTAATGTTTTGATAATTGATGTCAACTAGGCCAAACGTATCGCATGAAGGCTAAGGACGTTATTTGCTAGTTCTTCTACTTTCTTTGTGTGCGTGTCTGTCTCTGGCCCATCTGGCCCATTGCCGTCTGCAAGCTCATCTCTCTGACTGCAGGTCCCACTGAGCATAAGTTCCAGATCTCATTTTTTAGTGGGTGCGAGCGAGTTCTAGAGCTGCCAGGTGTCCATGGTTTTGGGTTTCTTAGCGCCTAAGTCTTCGAAAGCGCCCGGAAGTTTTCGGAAGTCACTTTCCAGCTGTCCAAGAGTTTCGGAGCACCTAAGTCACCTGAGTTCCCGCCTAAGCCGTGCAAAGTTCCCCGCCGAGTCCAGAACACGCCAAAAAAAGGAAAGGGCGTAACAACCCAAAGCCGATAACCTGAGACGCACGAGAGAGAAAAGAGAGAGTGGGCTGGTGCCCTGGAGTCAGCACAGGTGCACCGGACAGGTCCGGAGAGGACCGGACCGTCCGGTGAAGGCCAAATCCAGAAGGTATGCGGACTTGTTGAGCCGTACGGTCAGGTCGATCAGATGCGTCCGGAGGGGACCGGACCGTCCGGTGATGGCCAGATTCAAAAGGGGTCGTGGACTTGTTCAGTTGTTCGGTCAGGTCGACCGGACGCGTCCGGTGGGCTCCGGACGCTTTCGGTGAACCTGCAACAGGCCGCCCCAGTTCGGCCCACTTAATCTGAACCATCCATTTGCCTCTTGATCTAGGGTTTCGATGTTGGGGGTATAAATAGGGGTTGAGACCACGGGATTCCCTGAAAGAGTGCTCCTCCCATGGTGGCCTCCCCATCTATGACCTCCATGTTGTGAGATTGAGAGAGAGAGGGAGAAGGAAGGAGGGAGAAGAAGAAGAGCTCACCCTTGGCCTCCTCCATCCATCCCCAAGGTTCGTGTCCCTCTCCCTTAGAGTGCTTGGCCCTAGCTCCGAGTTGGAAGAGAGGATGTGGTGAGGTGTCGGTCTCCGATTTCGGTTCTTGTGCTCTTTGGGATTTCACCGCCGGGAGATCGCCGCCAAGCCGTGCTACACCGTTCAACCGCCTTCCTCCACTTCTCCATGTGTCGGAGCCGCAAACCCGCCGTGTGTCGACGGTCATCTCCGTGTGTCGGGGGTGCCACTTCTCCGTGTGTCGGAGCCGCAAACCCTCCGTGTGTCGGGGGTCATTTCCGTTTGTCGGGAGTGCTTCGTCTTCATTCGTTGGAGTCGAGGGGTGAAATCCTTCATGTGTTGAAGGTCGGTCGCATGTGTTGCTTCCGTGGGTCGTGAGGAGCTTTCGCACTTGTGGGAGAACTCGCGGTCATGTGAAGGCTTGGAGCTCGCCTACCATGTGTTGGTGAAGAGCTACCCCGAGTGAATTGAGGGCTAGGGACGAGAGAGCCCCGACTTGCATTCATTGCAAGTTTCCTCAACGGAGACGTAGGTGCTCATGTGTTGAGCACCGAACTTCGGTAAACAACTCGGTTTGCGCCTTTCTGTCTCATTTATATTTTCGCACTTGATATTCCGACTGCTTGCGAGTGCCATCGAGCCTCCTACACTTGAATCGTAATCACTTTCGCAACTAGACTTGTGTAGGGCTCACGCGCTAATTGGTATTGTAAATTGCTTAAGTGATCAAGTATAACAAAGGATAAAATTTGAAAAAGGTCCGATTCACCCCCCTCTCGACCTTAGGTCCCTTCACGTGGTATCAGAGTAAGGATCTCTAGTTCTTACTTAACCGCAATAGAGATGGCCGACGGGGGTAGTGTTGCTAGCAATAGAGTCCCACTGTTCAATGGAAATCACTTTGCTTTCTGGAAATTGCGCATGAAGATTTATATTCAGTTATTAGGCTTAGATGTGTGGAAGGTTGTTGAATCTCCTTTAGACTTCACACTTGAGCCTGGCATAGCTCCCACACCTGAGCAAACCAGGATGCTTGAATTAGATGCTAAGGCTATGAATGCTCTATTCTGTGGCTTGAGCATGGATGTGTTCGATAGGGTTAGCAACCTCACCAATGCACATTCCATTTGGTCCACACTCATAGAAATTCATGAGGGCACCGCTTCGGTCAAGGAGGGCAAATTAGTGCTTGCTAAGGAGAAGTTTGACCAATTCAAAATGCTTCCCTCTGAAAATGCAAATGATATGTACTCTCGGCTTAACCCCCTAATCAATGAGCTCAAGGGGCTCGGTGCTTCTTTATCAGATGCTAATATTTGCAGGAAAATGATGAGGGTGTTGCCGAGACAAGAATACAGGGACATCATCACGTATGTCTCCAACAGTGGTGAAGTAGAGAAGATGGCTCCCACAGCCTTTCTGAGCAAGCTTACTGCTCATGAGATGCTTATGATTGAGCCTGGAGCATCTCCTGCACCGGAGAAGAACAAGGTGATTGCTCTCAAGGTGAGTGGGTCCAAGGCAAGTGACACCAAGTCATGCTCAGCTGATGATGAAGAAGTGATGACCCGGAGTCAGTTTGAGTTTGGGATGGAGCAAATGGGTCTGTTTATGAAGAATGCTGGCCGGTATATGAACAAGAATGACTATGTTGGCAAGAGACCTGGCAGGAGCTCAAATACATCAATCCGATGCTATAAGTGCAATGAGAAGGGCCACATAGCCTCCATGTGCCTCAAGAAGGGAAACACCAAGTACAAGGAGAGGACCAAGGATGATGGCAATGGTGAGAAGCCGAAGCGCAAGGAGAAGGACCGGAGAAACAACCTGAAGTCAGGGTTCAAGGGTTTCTCCAAGCAGACAAGAAGCTGGCCTTTATTGGAGAATGGGTGACCGATGATAGCTCAAGCGACAGTCCGGCTTCTGGAGATAAGGAGGAGTCCAGTCGTCAAGGCATGGCCACCATGACGATTGCACAGTCTGTACCACCTCCACCGGCCTTCCCTCCAAGGTGTTTGACGGTGATCACGGAGCCACAAGAATGGTACTCTGATGATGACGGGTCTACTTCCTCTACTTCCACTACACCTGAGGCGACATCGACTCCGACCGACACTGCCAAGTGCTTGATGGCCAAGCCAACCATCAATGAGGTTAGTGACTCTGATTCTGATCCCGATGCTGATGAGGAAGTTGCAAAAGCTTATCTTGGTCAAGCACTTGATTACCTTGAGAAGGAAAGATTGAGAAACATGAGGCTTCAGGAGCGTCTTAACGATTTGAGTGCTAAGTTTGATGATCTTGTGTCTAGACATGAATCACTAGAAACTGAACATGACATCATGATAGATTCTAGCAATGCTATGACTAAGAAATCAAATACTCTTGAAGAAAAAAATAGGGCTATGAATGAATCGGTAGAACATCTTTTTGCTACAATTCATGAGCTTATGGCTAGTAATGAGCGGCTTGTAGCCGATAATGCTTTCATGATTGCTTTGCCTGTTGCTCAATCTGTTGATGTTTCTGCTTGTGATGCTTTGGTTGATGCTTCTACTACAATTGCTGCTTCAGTTGTTGTTCCATCTAGAGTTGATTGTTCCACCTCTCGTGATGGTATAATTGATTTGACCGTGGTTGCTCCTAGTTCTAGTGATTCTTCTAGCAATGCTCATGATTGTACCGTAATAACTTCGTATAGCATACATTATACGAAGTTATACGAGCAATGGTGAGAAGCCGAAGCACAAGGAGAAGGACTGGAGAAACTACCTGAAGTCAGGGTTCAAGGGTTTCTCCAAGCAGACAAGAAGCTGGCCTTTATTGGAGAATGGGTGACCGATGACAGCTCAAGCGACAGTCCGGCTTCTGGAGATAAGGAGGAGTCCAGTCGTCAAGGCAT
This sequence comes from Raddia distichophylla, assembly GCA_005191435.1. NCBI lineage: Eukaryota > Viridiplantae > Streptophyta > Magnoliopsida > Poales > Poaceae > Raddia > Raddia distichophylla. The sequence continues at coordinate 520,649 of SPJY01003720.1, forward strand.
GGCCACCATGACGATTGCACAGTCTGTACCACCTCCACCGGCCTTCCCTCCAAGGTGTTTGACGGTGATCACGGAGCCACAAGAATGGTACTCTGATGATGACGGGTCTACTTCCTCTACTTCCACTACACCTGAGGCGACATCGACTCCGACCGACACTGCCAAGTGCTTGATGGCCAAGCCAACCATCAATGAGGTTAGTGACTCTGATTCTGATCCCGATGCTGATGAGGAAGTTGCAAAAGCTTATCTTGGTCAAGCACTTGATTACCTTGAGAAGGAAAGATTGAGAAACATGAGGCTTCAGGAGCGTCTTAACGATTTGAGTGCTAAGTTTGATGATCTTGTGTCTAGACATGAATCACTAGAAACTGAACATGACATCATGATAGATTCTAGCAATGCTATGACTAAGAAATCAAATACTCTTGAAGAAAAAAATAGGGCTATGAATGAATCGGTAGAACATCTTTTTGCTACAATTCATGAGCTTATGGCTAGTAATGAGCGGCTTGTAGCCGATAATGCTTTCATGATTGCTTTGCCTGTTGCTCAATCTGTTGATGTTTCTGCTTGTGATGCTTTGGTTGATGCTTCTACTACAATTGCTGCTTCAGTTGTTGTTCCATCTAGAGTTGATTGTTCCACCTCTCGTGATGGTATAATTGATTTGACCGTGGTTGCTCCTAGTTCTAGTGATTCTTCTAGCAATGCTCATGATTGTACCGTAATAACTTCGTATAGCATACATTATACGAAGTTATACGAGCAATGGTGAGAAGCCGAAGCACAAGGAGAAGGACTGGAGAAACTACCTGAAGTCAGGGTTCAAGGGTTTCTCCAAGCAGACAAGAAGCTGGCCTTTATTGGAGAATGGGTGACCGATGACAGCTCAAGCGACAGTCCGGCTTCTGGAGATAAGGAGGAGTCCAGTCGTCAAGGCATGGCCACCATGACGATTGCACAGTCTGTACCACCTCCACCGGCCTTCCCTCCAAGGTGTTTGACGGTGATCACGGAGCCACAAGAATGGTACTCTGATGATGACGGGTATACTTCCTCTACTTCCACTACACCTGAGGCGACATCGACTCCGACCGACACTGCCAAGTGCTTGATGGCCAAGCCAACCATCAATGAGGTTAGTGACTCTGATTCTGATCCCGATGCTGATGAGGAAGTTGCAAAAGCTTATCTTGGTCAAGCACTTGATTACCTTGAGAAGGAAAGATTGAGAAACATGAGGCTTCAGGAGCGTCTTAACGATTTGAGTGCTAAGTTTGATGATCTTGTGTCTAGACATGAATCACTAGAAACTGAACATGACATCATGATAGATTCTAGCAATGCTATGACTAAGAAATCAAATACTCTTGAAGAAAAAAATAGGGCTATGAATGAATCGGTAGAACATCTTTTTGCTACAATTCATGAGCTTATGGCTAGTAATGAGCGGCTTGTAGCCGATAATGCTTTCATGATTGCTTTGCCTGTTGCTCAATCTGTTGATGTTTCTGCTTGTGATGCTTTGGTTGATGCTTCTACTACAATTGCTGCTTCAGTTGTTGTTCCATCTAGAGTTGATTGTTCCACCTCTCGTGATGGTATAATTGATTTGACCGTGGTTGCTCCTAGTTCTAGTGATTCTTCTAGCAATGCTCATGATTGTACCGTAATAACTTCGTATAGCATACATTATACGAAGTTATACGAGCAATGGTGAGAAGCCGAAGCACAAGGAGAAGGACTGGAGAAACTACCTGAAGTCAGGGTTCAAGGGTTTCTCCAAGCAGACAAGAAGCTGGCCTTTATTGGAGAATGGGTGACCGATGATAGCTCAAGCGACAGTCCGGCTTCTGGAGATAAGGAGGAGTCCAGTCGTCAAGGCATGGCCACCATGACGATTGCACAGTCTGTACCACCTCCACCGGCCTTCCCTCCAAGGTGTTTGACGGTGATCACGGAGCCACAAGAATGGTACTCTGATGATGACGGGTATACTTCCTCTACTTCCACTACACCTGAGGCGACATCGACTCCGACCGACACTGCCAAGTGCTTGATGGCCAAGCCAACCATCAATGAGGTTAGTGACTCTGATTCTGATCCCGATGCTGATGAGGAAGTTGCAAAAGCTTATCTTGGTCAAGCACTTGATTACCTTGAGAAGGAAAGATTGAGAAACATGAGGCTTCAGGAGCGTCTTAACGATTTGAGTGCTAAGTTTGATGATCTTGTGTCTAGACATGAATCACTAGAAACTGAACATGACATCATGATAGATTCTAGCAATGCTATGACTAAGAAATCAAATACTCTTGAAGAAAAAAATAGGGCTATGAATGAATCGGTAGAACATCTTTTTGCTACAATTCATGAGCTTATGGCTAGTAATGAGCGGCTTGTAGCCGATAATGCTTTCATGATTGCTTTGCCTGTTGCTCAATCTGTTGATGTTTCTGCTTGTGATGCTTTGGTTGATGCTTCTACTACAATTGCTGCTTCAGTTGTTGTTCCATCTAGAGTTGATTGTTCCACCTCTCGTGATGGTATAATTGATTTGACCGTGGTTGCTCCTAGTTCTAGTGATTCTTCTAGCAATGCTCATGATTGTACCGTAATAACTTCGTATAGCATACATTATACGAAGTTATACGAGCAATGGTGAGAAGCCGAAGCACAAGGAGAAGGACTGGAGAAACTACCTGAAGTCAGGGTTCAAGGGTTTCTCCAAGCAGACAAGAAGCTGGCCTTTATTGGAGAATGGGTGACCGATGATAGCTCAAGCGACAGTCCGGCTTCTGGAGATAAGGAGGAGTCCAGTCGTCAAGGCATGGCCACCATGACGATTGCACAGTCTGTACCACCTCCACCGGCCTTCCCTCCAAGGTGTTTGACGGTGATCACGGAGCCACAAGAATGGTACTCTGATGATGACGGGTATACTTCCTCTACTTCCACTACACCTGAGGCGACATCGACTCCGACCGACACTGCCAAGTGCTTGATGGCCAAGCCAACCATCAATGAGGTTAGTGACTCTGATTCTGATCCCGATGCTGATGAGGAAGTTGCAAAAGCTTATCTTGGTCAAGCACTTGATTACCTTGAGAAGGAAAGATTGAGAAACATGAGGCTTCAGGAGCGTCTTAACGATTTGAGTGCTAAGTTTGATGATCTTGTGTCTAGACATGAATCACTAGAAACTGAACATGACATCATGATAGATTCTAGCAATGCTATGACTAAGAAATCAAATACTCTTGAAGAAAAAAATAGGGCTATGAATGAATCGGTAGAACATCTTTTTGCTACAATTCATGAGCTTATGGCTAGTAATGAGCGGCTTGTAGCCGATAATGCTTTCATGATTGCTTTGCCTGTTGCTCAATCTGTTGATGTTTCTGCTTGTGATGCTTTGGTTGATGCTTCTACTACAATTGCTGCTTCAGTTGTTGTTCCATCTAGAGTTGATTGTTCCACCTCTCGTGATGGTATAATTGATTTGACCGTGGTTGCTCCTAGTTCTAGTGATTCTTCTAGCAATGCTCATGATTGTACCGTAATAACTTCGTATAGCATACATTATACGAAGTTATACGAGCAATGGTGAGAAGCCGAAGCACAAGGAGAAGGACTGGAGAAACTACCTGAAGTCAGGGTTCAAGGGTTTCTCCAAGCAGACAAGAAGCTGGCCTTTATTGGAGAATGGGTGACCGATGATAGCTCAAGCGACAGTCCGGCTTCTGGAGATAAGGAGGAGTCCAGTCGTCAAGGCATGGCCACCATGACGATTGCACAGTCTGTACCACCTCCACCGGCCTTCCCTCCAAGGTGTTTGACGGTGATCACGGAGCCACAAGAATGGTACTCTGATGATGACGGGTATACTTCCTCTACTTCCACTACACCTGAGGCGACATCGACTCCGACCGACACTGCCAAGTGCTTGATGGCCAAGCCAACCATCAATGAGGTTAGTGACTCTGATTCTGATCCCGATGCTGATGAGGAAGTTGCAAAAGCTTATCTTGGTCAAGCACTTGATTACCTTGAGAAGGAAAGATTGAGAAACATGAGGCTTCAGGAGCGTCTTAACGATTTGAGTGCTAAGTTTGATGATCTTGTGTCTAGACATGAATCACTAGAAACTGAACATGACATCATGATAGATTCTAGCAATGCTATGACTAAGAAATCAAATACTCTTGAAGAAAAAAATAGGGCTATGAATGAATCGGTAGAACATCTTTTTGCTACAATTCATGAGCTTATGGCTAGTAATGAGCGGCTTGTAGCCGATAATGCTTTCATGATTGCTTTGCCTGTTGCTCAATCTGTTGATGTTTCTGCTTGTGATGCTTTGGTTGATGCTTCTACTACAATTGCTGCTTCAGTTGTTGTTCCATCTAGAGTTGATTGTTCCACCTCTCGTGATGGTATAATTGATTTGACCGTGGTTGCTCCTAGTTCTAGTGATTCTTCTAGCAATGCTCATGATTGTACCGTAATAACTTCGTATAGCATACATTATACGAAGTTATACGAGCAATGGTGAGAAGCCGAAGCACAAGGAGAAGGACTGGAGAAACTACCTGAAGTCAGGGTTCAAGGGTTTCTCCAAGCAGACAAGAAGCTGGCCTTTATTGGAGAATGGGTGACCGATGATAGCTCAAGCGACAGTCCGGCTTCTGGAGATAAGGAGGAGTCCAGTCGTCAAGGCATGGCCACCATGACGATTGCACAGTCTGTACCACCTCCACCGGCCTTCCCTCCAAGGTGTTTGACGGTGATCACGGAGCCACAAGAATGGTACTCTGATGATGACGGGTATACTTCCTCTACTTCCACTACACCTGAGGCGACATCGACTCCGACCGACACTGCCAAGTGCTTGATGGCCAAGCCAACCATCAATGAGGTTAGTGACTCTGATTCTGATCCCGATGCTGATGAGGAAGTTGCAAAAGCTTATCTTGGTCAAGCACTTGATTACCTTGAGAAGGAAAGATTGAGAAACATGAGGCTTCAGGAGCGTCTTAACGATTTGAGTGCTAAGTTTGATGATCTTGTGTCTAGACATGAATCACTAGAAACTGAACATGACATCATGATAGATTCTAGCAATGCTATGACTAAGAAATCAAATACTCTTGAAGAAAAAAATAGGGCTATGAATGAATCGGTAGAACATCTTTTTGCTACAATTCATGAGCTTATGGCTAGTAATGAGCGGCTTGTAGCCGATAATGCTTTCATGATTGCTTTGCCTGTTGCTCAATCTGTTGATGTTTCTGCTTGTGATGCTTTGGTTGATGCTTCTACTACAATTGCTGCTTCAGTTGTTGTTCCATCTAGAGTTGATTGTTCCACCTCTCGTGATGGTATAATTGATTTGACCGTGGTTGCTCCTAGTTCTAGTGATTCTTCTAGCAATGCTCATGATTGTACCGTAATAACTTCGTATAGCATACATTATACGAAGTTATACGAGCAATGGTGAGAAGCCGAAGCACAAGGAGAAGGACTGGAGAAACTACCTGAAGTCAGGGTTCAAGGGTTTCTCCAAGCAGACAAGAAGCTGGCCTTTATTGGAGAATGGGTGACCGATGATAGCTCAAGCGACAGTCCGGCTTCTGGAGATAAGGAGGAGTCCAGTCGTCAAGGCATGGCCACCATGACGATTGCACAGTCTGTACCACCTCCACCGGCCTTCCCTCCAAGGTGTTTGACGGTGATCACGGAGCCACAAGAATGGTACTCTGATGATGACGGGTATACTTCCTCTACTTCCACTACACCTGAGGCGACATCGACTCCGACCGACACTGCCAAGTGCTTGATGGCCAAGCCAACCATCAATGAGGTTAGTGACTCTGATTCTGATCCCGATGCTGATGAGGAAGTTGCAAAAGCTTATCTTGGTCAAGCACTTGATTACCTTGAGAAGGAAAGATTGAGAAACATGAGGCTTCAGGAGCGTCTTAACGATTTGAGTGCTAAGTTTGATGATCTTGTGTCTAGACATGAATCACTAGAAACTGAACATGACATCATGATAGATTCTAGCAATGCTATGACTAAGAAATCAAATACTCTTGAAGAAAAAAATAGGGCTATGAATGAATCGGTAGAACATCTTTTTGCTACAATTCATGAGCTTATGGCTAGTAATGAGCGGCTTGTAGCCGATAATGCTTTCATGATTGCTTTGCCTGTTGCTCAATCTGTTGATGTTTCTGCTTGTGATGCTTTGGTTGATGCTTCTACTACAATTGCTGCTTCAGTTGTTGTTCCATCTAGAGTTGATTGTTCCACCTCTCGTGATGGTATAATTGATTTGACCGTGGTTGCTCCTAGTTCTAGTGATTCTTCTAGCAATGCTCATGATTGTACCGTAATAACTTCGTATAGCATACATTATACGAAGTTATACGAGCAATGGTGAGAAGCCGAAGCACAAGGAGAAGGACTGGAGAAACTACCTGAAGTCAGGGTTCAAGGGTTTCTCCAAGCAGACAAGAAGCTGGCCTTTATTGGAGAATGGGTGACCGATGATAGCTCAAGCGACAGTCCGGCTTCTGGAGATAAGGAGGAGTCCAGTCGTCAAGGCATGGCCACCATGACGATTGCACAGTCTGTACCACCTCCACCGGCCTTCCCTCCAAGGTGTTTGACGGTGATCACGGAGCCACAAGAATGGTACTCTGATGATGACGGGTATACTTCCTCTACTTCCACTACACCTGAGGCGACATCGACTCCGACCGACACTGCCAAGTGCTTGATGGCCAAGCCAACCATCAATGAGGTTAGTGACTCTGATTCTGATCCCGATGCTGATGAGGAAGTTGCAAAAGCTTATCTTGGTCAAGCACTTGATTACCTTGAGAAGGAAAGATTGAGAAACATGAGGCTTCAGGAGCGTCTTAACGATTTGAGTGCTAAGTTTGATGATCTTGTGTCTAGACATGAATCACTAGAAACTGAACATGACATCATGATAGATTCTAGCAATGCTATGACTAAGAAATCAAATACTCTTGAAGAAAAAAATAGGGCTATGAATGAATCGGTAGAACATCTTTTTGCTACAATTCATGAGCTTATGGCTAGTAATGAGCGGCTTGTAGCCGATAATGCTTTCATGATTGCTTTGCCTGTTGCTCAATCTGTTGATGTTTCTGCTTGTGATGCTTTGGTTGATGCTTCTACTACAATTGCTGCTTCAGTTGTTGTTCCATCTAGAGTTGATTGTTCCACCTCTCGTGATGGTATAATTGATTTGACCGTGGTTGCTCCTAGTTCTAGTGATTCTTCTAGCAATGCTCATGATTGTACCGTAATAACTTCGTATAGCATACATTATACGAAGTTATACGAGCAATGGTGAGAAGCCGAAGCACAAGGAGAAGGACTGGAGAAACTACCTGAAGTCAGGGTTCAAGGGTTTCTCCAAGCAGACAAGAAGCTGGCCTTTATTGGAGAATGGGTGACCGATGATAGCTCAAGCGACAGTCCGGCTTCTGGAGATAAGGAGGAGTCCAGTCGTCAAGGCATGGCCACCATGACGATTGCACAGTCTGTACCACCTCCACCGGCCTTCCCTCCAAGGTGTTTGACGGTGATCACGGAGCCACAAGAATGGTACTCTGATGATGACGGGTATACTTCCTCTACTTCCACTACACCTGAGGCGACATCGACTCCGACCGACACTGCCAAGTGCTTGATGGCCAAGCCAACCATCAATGAGGTTAGTGACTCTGATTCTGATCCCGATGCTGATGAGGAAGTTGCAAAAGCTTATCTTGGTCAAGCACTTGATTACCTTGAGAAGGAAAGATTGAGAAACATGAGGCTTCAGGAGCGTCTTAACGATTTGAGTGCTAAGTTTGATGATCTTGTGTCTAGACATGAATCACTAGAAACTGAACATGACATCATGATAGATTCTAGCAATGCTATGACTAAGAAATCAAATACTCTTGAAGAAAAAAATAGGGCTATGAATGAATCGGTAGAACATCTTTTTGCTACAATTCATGAGCTTATGGCTAGTAATGAGCGGCTTGTAGCCGATAATGCTTTCATGATTGCTTTGCCTGTTGCTCAATCTGTTGATGTTTCTGCTTGTGATGCTTTGGTTGATGCTTCTACTACAATTGCTGCTTCAGTTGTTGTTCCATCTAGAGTTGATTGTTCCACCTCTCGTGATGGTATAATTGATTTGACCGTGGTTGCTCCTAGTTCTAGTGATTCTTCTAGCAATGCTCATGATTGTACCGTAATAACTTCGTATAGCATACATTATACGAAGTTATACGAGCAATGGTGAGAAGCCGAAGCACAAGGAGAAGGACTGGAGAAACTACCTGAAGTCAGGGTTCAAGGGTTTCTCCAAGCAGACAAGAAGCTGGCCTTTATTGGAGAATGGGTGACCGATGATAGCTCAAGCGACAGTCCGGCTTCTGGAGATAAGGAGGAGTCCAGTCGTCAAGGCATGGCCACCATGACGATTGCACAGTCTGTACCACCTCCACCGGCCTTCCCTCCAAGGTGTTTGACGGTGATCACGGAGCCACAAGAATGGTACTCTGATGATGACGGGTATACTTCCTCTACTTCCACTACACCTGAGGCGACATCGACTCCGACCGACACTGCCAAGTGCTTGATGGCCAAGCCAACCATCAATGAGGTTAGTGACTCTGATTCTGATCCCGATGCTGATGAGGAAGTTGCAAAAGCTTATCTTGGTCAAGCACTTGATTACCTTGAGAAGGAAAGATTGAGAAACATGAGGCTTCAGGAGCGTCTTAACGATTTGAGTGCTAAGTTTGATGATCTTGTGTCTAGACATGAATCACTAGAAACTGAACATGACATCATGATAGATTCTAGCAATGCTATGACTAAGAAATCAAATACTCTTGAAGAAAAAAATAGGGCTATGAATGAATCGGTAGAACATCTTTTTGCTACAATTCATGAGCTTATGGCTAGTAATGAGCGGCTTGTAGCCGATAATGCTTTCATGATTGCTTTGCCTGTTGCTCAATCTGTTGATGTTTCTGCTTGTGATGCTTTGGTTGATGCTTCTACTACAATTGCTGCTTCAGTTGTTGTTCCATCTAGAGTTGATTGTTCCACCTCTCGTGATGGTATAATTGATTTGACCGTGGTTGCTCCTAGTTCTAGTGATTCTTCTAGCAATGCTCATGATTGTACCGTAATAACTTCGTATAGCATACATTATACGAAGTTATACGAGCAATGGTGAGAAGCCGAAGCACAAGGAGAAGGACTGGAGAAACTACCTGAAGTCAGGGTTCAAGGGTTTCTCCAAGCAGACAAGAAGCTGGCCTTTATTGGAGAATGGGTGACCGATGATAGCTCAAGCGACAGTCCGGCTTCTGGAGATAAGGAGGAGTCCAGTCGTCAAGGCATGGCCACCATGACGATTGCACAGTCTGTACCACCTCCACCGGCCTTCCCTCCAAGGTGTTTGACGGTGATCACGGAGCCACAAGAATGGTACTCTGATGATGACGGGTATACTTCCTCTACTTCCACTACACCTGAGGCGACATCGACTCCGACCGACACTGCCAAGTGCTTGATGGCCAAGCCAACCATCAATGAGGTTAGTGACTCTGATTCTGATCCCGATGCTGATGAGGAAGTTGCAAAAGCTTATCTTGGTCAAGCACTTGATTACCTTGAGAAGGAAAGATTGAGAAACATGAGGCTTCAGGAGCGTCTTAACGATTTGAGTGCTAAGTTTGATGATCTTGTGTCTAGACATGAATCACTAGAAACTGAACATGACATCATGATAGATTCTAGCAATGCTATGACTAAGAAATCAAATACTCTTGAAGAAAAAAATAGGGCTATGAATGAATCGGTAGAACATCTTTTTGCTACAATTCATGAGCTTATGGCTAGTAATGAGCGGCTTGTAGCCGATAATGCTTTCATGATTGCTTTGCCTGTTGCTCAATCTGTTGATGTTTCTGCTTGTGATGCTTTGGTTGATGCTTCTACTACAATTGCTGCTTCAGTTGTTGTTCCATCTAGAGTTGATTGTTCCACCTCTCGTGATGGTATAATTGATTTGACCGTGGTTGCTCCTAGTTCTAGTGATTCTTCTAGCAATGCTCATGATTGTACCGTAATAACTTCGTATAGCATACATTATACGAAGTTATACGAGCAATGGTGAGAAGCCGAAGCACAAGGAGAAGGACTGGAGAAACTACCTGAAGTCAGGGTTCAAGGGTTTCTCCAAGCAGACAAGAAGCTGGCCTTTATTGGAGAATGGGTGACCGATGATAGCTCAAGCGACAGTCCGGCTTCTGGAGATAAGGAGGAGTCCAGTCGTCAAGGCATGGCCACCATGACGATTGCACAGTCTGTACCACCTCCACCGGCCTTCCCTCCAAGGTGTTTGACGGTGATCACGGAGCCACAAGAATGGTACTCTGATGATGACGGGTATACTTCCTCTACTTCCACTACACCTGAGGCGACATCGACTCCGACCGACACTGCCAAGTGCTTGATGGCCAAGCCAACCATCAATGAGGTTAGTGACTCTGATTCTGATCCCGATGCTGATGAGGAAGTTGCAAAAGCTTATCTTGGTCAAGCACTTGATTACCTTGAGAAGGAAAGATTGAGAAACATGAGGCTTCAGGAGCGTCTTAACGATTTGAGTGCTAAGTTTGATGATCTTGTGTCTAGACATGAATCACTAGAAACTGAACATGACATCATGATAGATTCTAGCAATGCTATGACTAAGAAATCAAATACTCTTGAAGAAAAAAATAGGGCTATGAATGAATCGGTAGAACATCTTTTTGCTACAATTCATGAGCTTATGGCTAGTAATGAGCGGCTTGTAGCCGATAATGCTTTCATGATTGCTTTGCCTGTTGCTCAATCTGTTGATGTTTCTGCTTGTGATGCTTTGGTTGATGCTTCTACTACAATTGCTGCTTCAGTTGTTGTTCCATCTAGAGTTGATTGTTCCACCTCTCGTGATGGTATAATTGATTTGACCGTGGTTGCTCCTAGTTCTAGTGATTCTTCTAGCAATGCTCATGATTGTACCGTAATAACTTCGTATAGCATACATTATACGAAGTTATACGAGCAATGGTGAGAAGCCGAAGCACAAGGAGAAGGACTGGAGAAACTACCTGAAGTCAGGGTTCAAGGGTTTCTCCAAGCAGACAAGAAGCTGGCCTTTATTGGAGAATGGGTGACCGATGATAGCTCAAGCGACAGTCCGGCTTCTGGAGATAAGGAGGAGTCCAGTCGTCAAGGCATGGCCACCATGACGATTGCACAGTCTGTACCACCTCCACCGGCCTTCCCTCCAAGGTGTTTGACGGTGATCACGGAGCCACAAGAATGGTACTCTGATGATGACGGGTATACTTCCTCTACTTCCACTACACCTGAGGCGACATCGACTCCGACCGACACTGCCAAGTGCTTGATGGCCAAGCCAACCATCAATGAGGTTAGTGACTCTGATTCTGATCCCGATGCTGATGAGGAAGTTGCAAAAGCTTATCTTGGTCAAGCACTTGATTACCTTGAGAAGGAAAGATTGAGAAACATGAGGCTTCAGGAGCGTCTTAACGATTTGAGTGCTAAGTTTGATGATCTTGTGTCTAGACATGAATCACTAGAAACTGAACATGACATCATGATAGATTCTAGCAATGCTATGACTAAGAAATCAAATACTCTTGAAGAAAAAAATAGGGCTATGAATGAATCGGTAGAACATCTTTTTGCTACAATTCATGAGCTTATGGCTAGTAATGAGCGGCTTGTAGCCGATAATGCTTTCATGATTGCTTTGCCTGTTGCTCAATCTGTTGATGTTTCTGCTTGTGATGCTTTGGTTGATGCTTCTACTACAATTGCTGCTTCAGTTGTTGTTCCATCTAGAGTTGATTGTTCCACCTCTCGTGATGGTATAATTGATTTGACCGTGGTTGCTCCTAGTTCTAGTGATTCTTCTAGCAATGCTCATGATTGTACCGTAATAACTTCGTATAGCATACATTATACGAAGTTATACGAGCAATGGTGAGAAGCCGAAGCACAAGGAGAAGGACTGGAGAAACTACCTGAAGTCAGGGTTCAAGGGTTTCTCCAAGCAGACAAGAAGCTGGCCTTTATTGGAGAATGGGTGACCGATGATAGCTCAAGCGACAGTCCGGCTTCTGGAGATAAGGAGGAGTCCAGTCGTCAAGGCATGGCCACCATGACGATTGCACAGTCTGTACCACCTCCACCGGCCTTCCCTCCAAGGTGTTTGACGGTGATCACGGAGCCACAAGAATGGTACTCTGATGATGACGGGTATACTTCCTCTACTTCCACTACACCTGAGGCGACATCGACTCCGACCGACACTGCCAAGTGCTTGATGGCCAAGCCAACCATCAATGAGGTTAGTGACTCTGATTCTGATCCCGATGCTGATGAGGAAGTTGCAAAAGCTTATCTTGGTCAAGCACTTGATTACCTTGAGAAGGAAAGATTGAGAAACATGAGGCTTCAGGAGCGTCTTAACGATTTGAGTGCTAAGTTTGATGATCTTGTGTCTAGACATGAATCACTAGAAACTGAACATGACATCATGATAGATTCTAGCAATGCTATGACTAAGAAATCAAATACTCTTGAAGAAAAAAATAGGGCTATGAATGAATCGGTAGAACATCTTTTTGCTACAATTCATGAGCTTATGGCTAGTAATGAGCGGCTTGTAGCCGATAATGCTTTCATGATTGCTTTGCCTGTTGCTCAATCTGTTGATGTTTCTGCTTGTGATGCTTTGGTTGATGCTTCTACTACAATTGCTGCTTCAGTTGTTGTTCCATCTAGAGTTGATTGTTCCACCTCTCGTGATGGTATAATTGATTTGACCGTGGTTGCTCCTAGTTCTAGTGATTCTTCTAGCAATGCTCATGATTGTACCGTAATAACTTCGTATAGCATACATTATACGAAGTTATACGAGCAATGGTGAGAAGCCGAAGCACAAGGAGAAGGACTGGAGAAACTACCTGAAGTCAGGGTTCAAGGGTTTCTCCAAGCAGACAAGAAGCTGGCCTTTATTGGAGAATGGGTGACCGATGATAGCTCAAGCGACAGTCCGGCTTCTGGAGATAAGGAGGAGTCCAGTCGTCAAGGCATGGCCACCATGACGATTGCACAGTCTGTACCACCTCCACCGGCCTTCCCTCCAAGGTGTTTGACGGTGATCACGGAGCCACAAGAATGGTACTCTGATGATGACGGGTATACTTCCTCTACTTCCACTACACCTGAGGCGACATCGACTCCGACCGACACTGCCAAGTGCTTGATGGCCAAGCCAACCATCAATGAGGTTAGTGACTCTGATTCTGATCCCGATGCTGATGAGGAAGTTGCAAAAGCTTATCTTGGTCAAGCACTTGATTACCTTGAGAAGGAAAGATTGAGAAACATGAGGCTTCAGGAGCGTCTTAACGATTTGAGTGCTAAGTTTGATGATCTTGTGTCTAGACATGAATCACTAGAAACTGAACATGACATCATGATAGATTCTAGCAATGCTATGACTAAGAAATCAAATACTCTTGAAGAAAAAAATAGGGCTATGAATGAATCGGTAGAACATCTTTTTGCTACAATTCATGAGCTTATGGCTAGTAATGAGCGGCTTGTAGCCGATAATGCTTTCATGATTGCTTTGCCTGTTGCTCAATCTGTTGATGTTTCTGCTTGTGATGCTTTGGTTGATGCTTCTACTACAATTGCTGCTTCAGTTGTTGTTCCATCTAGAGTTGATTGTTCCACCTCTCGTGATGGTATAATTGATTTGACCGTGGTTGCTCCTAGTTCTAGTGATTCTTCTAGCAATGCTCATGATTGTACCGTAATAACTTCGTATAGCATACATTATACGAAGTTATACGAGCAATGGTGAGAAGCCGAAGCACAAGGAGAAGGACTGGAGAAACTACCTGAAGTCAGGGTTCAAGGGTTTCTCCAAGCAGACAAGAAGCTGGCCTTTATTGGAGAATGGGTGACCGATGATAGCTCAAGCGACAGTCCGGCTTCTGGAGATAAGGAGGAGTCCAGTCGTCAAGGCATGGCCACCATGACGATTGCACAGTCTGTACCACCTCCACCGGCCTTCCCTCCAAGGTGTTTGACGGTGATCACGGAGCCACAAGAATGGTACTCTGATGATGACGGGTATACTTCCTCTACTTCCACTACACCTGAGGCGACATCGACTCCGACCGACACTGCCAAGTGCTTGATGGCCAAGCCAACCATCAATGAGGTTAGTGACTCTGATTCTGATCCCGATGCTGATGAGGAAGTTGCAAAAGCTTATCTTGGTCAAGCACTTGATTACCTTGAGAAGGAAAGATTGAGAAACATGAGGCTTCAGGAGCGTCTTAACGATTTGAGTGCTAAGTTTGATGATCTTGTGTCTAGACATGAATCACTAGAAACTGAACATGACATCATGATAGATTCTAGCAATGCTATGACTAAGAAATCAAATACTCTTGAAGAAAAAAATAGGGCTATGAATGAATCGGTAGAACATCTTTTTGCTACAATTCATGAGCTTATGGCTAGTAATGAGCGGCTTGTAGCCGATAATGCTTTCATGATTGCTTTGCCTGTTGCTCAATCTGTTGATGTTTCTGCTTGTGATGCTTTGGTTGATGCTTCTACTGTGTGTGTCTTAATTCTGATTGATCATGCTTCTAACAGTTATTTAATATCCTAGATGATTACTGATTTTGGACGACACCCAAATTTCCGTAAAAAGTTAGATGTGGATCGACTAGCAGATACTGTTCGTAGTTGGCCTGGTATTAAATATAGTGTTTCAAGTTGCAAATCAGTAAGATCACTTTCCTATGCCTATCAGTGGTATTATTTTTTGTTATATATATATATTCTAATAACTAGCCTTTTACAGATTCTTATCCCAATACAATTCAACGGTGACTTCACTTTGGTCATATTAAATAAAGATAATAGAACAGTCTATGTTTTGGACCCTATCCCCCTTAATCCCATTTTTAAATACAACCCGCACGCAAGATATGTGAAGAAACTTTTATGGATTGCTGAACATTTACGAAAAGCCATGGCAAAAGCATACCCTGGGTCTAGATGGAACGAGGATATTTATTTATGGCGCCAGATAACTATGTCTAATCTTCCAATTCACAACAGGTAATGTTTTCATCAGAAACTCTTTTCTCATGTGCTTAATTTGCAATATTATTTTGATAATACCATTCTATTGCTCACAATATATTAAAAAATATAGTGCATGCGTATCATCTGTAGAAGCAACTGATGTAGTCCAATATTCAACTTATGTTACAGATATATTAGTATATTAAGTGTTCTTGTTTTAATATTATATATATAATTAGTTTTTGCTTTGATTAATAATTTTTATGTTTTATTATCAGGGAACTATCTGGTCATCTTGTTTACCTCTTCATGTCAACATGGAAAGATGAAGAACTACATTTGCCACACGTACAGGATGACTACAATATCAGAAAACAAATTTTGGCTCAACTATTAACATACAAGGAGAACGAATGTGGAGACAACATGCCTGCCAGTGTTCGAGAGTTCCTTAGGTGTATCACTAATACTAAAAGTTAGAAATATTTAATTACCTTCCTCGTATTTCTATATTGTAGACCAATATGTAAATATAACAAAATAAGAGAACAAAGCCATGAGCTACTAGATTGAAGAGTAATTTTTCCTATAACAAAAGGACAAGATAACGTTTGTGGAATTATGATCTATGTTTATGGATGATTTTTGTAAAAAAAAAAACAGATTGATCTTATGCAAAGATTTCGGGTTTAGTAAAGATAATTGCGCAAGGAAGTTTCACATCCGAAAATCATGGGATATGTATCTCGACTTGATTTAAAATTCCGATACAATTGCATTTAGATGCAATTCGTATAGCAAATGTTGCACTTCTCGTACTTTCTCTGTTCCATTGTATCGTGGGTCTTATATATTCAATAGATCAGATCCCATATGACTCACCAAAGCACAAAAGCTAGCTAGAAAATGAATCCCTATTAGAAGAGTACCTAACCGTATGCTCATGAGAATTTTGTCATGTAATTTTTGCGAGGGGCAGTGGAATTTTTTTTGTGTCTGACCATGCGCTCCGGCCTTTCTCGTCATTGCCCATCTATGGGCGTGGTATCTCTGTTGAGTGGGCCCAAGAACCCGATGCCCAAGCTTTGGCATCACCTGGTTTTCTACGTGATGAGTCCTATAGGTTATTGGATCCTAAGGATAACCATCATGTGTTCTAAGGATATCCTTTTGTTCTGTTCCAGCTTTCCTCCAAAATATTCTGCTGACGTGCAAGTTTATTTGATGTATAATCCAGATGGCAATGCTCGCAAATGTCTTGTCAAATATATTATCTTATGGATACCATACCTCTCTCTCTCTCTCTCTCTCTTCCTCTCTCTCAGCAGATTGGTTAGTTTCTAGTATGTTTTCTTTAATTAATACAAGACATGCACGGACGATGGAAGATGGATCTCATGACCTTTCAAAAAAAACTTCTAAACAGTTACAAAATAGGAATGGGTTACAAAATAGGAATAGGATAATCCTTTGTATAAGTGACTTTGGTGTGTTGATGTAAATAGAACTGAAATGTAATATAGTGTGTTCAGCACATTCTTTTAGCCTGTTCAAATTGTGATGTACGGTGCCGTTCTCTATATTTGGATGTAATTTGAAATTTTGTTTCGCGGTTTTTTAATGATTTCAGAGGGGAGGCCTATCCGGTGTCCTATTGTTTGTTAATCTATTGTTTCCGTAGCTACAAGGATTTTGAGAGCCATCCGATTGTGCAACAACGAACTGTGCCAGGCCTTTCAAGTCTGAACTTAAAACACTCAACAATAATCCCCATTGTGCCATGGCATTAAGTTAGTCTTCAGGACACAATTTAGACCACACTGAACATGAGGCTAAGTTGCTAGCATGGCTTTGTTACCCGACGAATGTCTCCCGTGCACACCCTCGATCATCTATAATCTATAATTATAAACATAAATCAAATCAGGCTGCATGTAAGCACGAACCCTTCTGATTTTGACACCACTTAATATTACGATCCTACTTCAATTAGGGAAAAGATCGTTTGTAATTGTTCTTTGTGTCTAGAACAAAGATGCATAAATCAATTATTATTTTAATTTCTCCCGTTGCAACGCACGGGTATTTTTGCTAGTAAAATAAAAAGGCTGTAAAAACACGGGGTACAAACACAGCGCTCCGCTATAACCTGGCCAAAGCCAGACACACCTCCGGCCACCGCCAGAGGCACCACCTACAGAGGAGAAAAAAAATAAATGTAGCCCCACTGCTGGCAAGTGCCAACTAGGTGATGCTGCATTACATTGTCCAAGGTGAAGCTGATTTCTAGTCTTATGTGGACCATGTGGAGGCCAACTGCCACTGGCATATAATTTTCCTGGTAGAAGTGCATAACTGCATATGTGCTCTACTGTTTCAGAAGAACGTATGGCATCTTCTTCACCTCTTTCGCGACACGTCGTGACTTTGCCTCCCTCTACAGACGATGAGATGCTTTTATGTCTCTAATGTTAAGGAGTGACCGCGATAAGAGCATCCTCAGAAAAAAAAAAAAAAAGTAAAATAAACTGTACAGCAACATGGTGTTTCAGAAGGAAATAAATTTTTTAAAATATAATTCTATAAAATATCAAAGCATTTTAGAGAGGCTATAGCATGAACCGCAATAGTAGTGCAGCCTCACCCGGAAAAAATTTATATGCCACCCGGTGCCATATAACCTACCATGGCACCCTCTTTTCTCTCTATCTCTCTCCTCCTCCTCCCTCTCTCTCTCTAGGTGCAACGGTCACACCGGGTGCCACAAAATTTCCTTACAAGGAAGAACTGGAGATGGCTACTAGTCTTAGTCTACCGCATACAGCTCAACTGGACACACTTGTCTACGAGAAATGTCAGCTCACTTGTTTCGGAAATTACTGTTGAGTGTGATTTATTTGACTTTGGTCGTTAAACATTGAAGACATGAAAGCAACTTATCAACAGCAGCACAAGAGGTGATGTTTAACAAGAATTCCTGAGGCCGCTCAAGTTGAACTAGCATCCAATGACTTTTACTGCCATGCATGTGGCAAGAGGCCACCACGTAATAAGACAGGTATCGGCATCACCTTGGACAGTTTGTAGTTTTTAGATCTACTAAGATAATTACGATGGTGTCGGGCAGAGAGACCGATTTGTCTAGGTTCTACAGGCCAGGAGCTGGCACACGGAGTGTGGGGCGGAGCAGGAGGTCGGCCTTGCGGCGGGCGGTGAGGCCGAAACCCTCGGTCATGTCGAACTTGGTCGGGTCAGGCTCGCCGGGCGCCTCCCAGTCGAAGTGGAGCAGCAGGCTGGCGAGCGCGAGCTCGACGTTGGCGAGGCCGAACGCCATGCCGGGGCACATCCTCCGGCCGGCGCCGAACGGCAGGAGCTCGAAGTCGGCGCCCCTGAAGTCCACCGCCGCCGCCTCGCGCTCGAACCGCTCCGGCCGGAACTCGCCGGGCGCGTCCTGCCAGTAGCGCTCGTCGCGGCCGAGCGCCCAGACGTTGACGATCACCTGCGTGCCCCGCGGCACGTCGTACCCGAGCACGGGGCACGGCTCCCGGCACTCGCGCGGCAGCAGCAGCGGCAGCGGCGGGTGCAGCCGGAACGTCTCACGGACGACGAGGTGCAGGTACCGGAGCTCGCCGAGGTCGTGCTCCGCTACCGTGCCGCGAGAGGCGAAGGCACGCCGCACCTCAGCCGTGGCCTTCTTCATGGCCTTCGAGTTCCTGATCAGCTCCGCCATGGCCCACTCCAGCGTCGTTGCCGACGTCTCGCTACCGGCGCTGAAGATGTCCTGCACGCACGCCAGCCACAGAACATTATGCAGAGCTTCATGCGTCAAAGACTCCTCAGCTTAGATGATGCGATATTTTCTTAAAGAAAGAGATGGTGCAAATTTTGACCGTGTTTCATTCGTTAAGAAGATGAGGCCATCACATAGATTATATGGGCAGTGTTGGGATATGTCAAAAAAATGCTCAATTTGCGGATCCCGCGCTTCCGCCCATCGTCGATTGAGCTCGCCGGTCGCCGCCGCCGCAGGCATCGACAATTTTACTCATACCATCCCGATTGCTCAATTTACTCATCAGACTAAAGGAATTTTTTATTCTGTTCATTCTGATCTTTATGATCGTTCTCCTCAACCCTCAATCGGAAATTGTGAGTATATGATTACTTGATGATTTTTCTCGCAAAGTTTTAGTCTAAGGTATATATTTATTATATGTAAATTAGTATAAGGTAGTAAATACTCTGTATATAATGGTATGTTCTAGAGAGAATCAATAGTGCAAATGTATTCGAATTGAAAAGTTAAACGGGACTGACTATGTAGCGAGTGTTTGCATTTTTAAGGTTTGTCCAGGCGCGTGTCCAGGCGGGTGCACTATACATGTAGCGGCGCACAGTCAATTTATGGGAAAACACACACTCGCAGCTCACATTGTTGATTAGGGAAAAAGTTACGATGGAAAAAATCAAATACGAGCAAAAAAAAAGCCACGTGAAAAACAGAAAATAAAATAAATCTATAATAAACAGAAAACAAAATAAATCTATAATAAATCAGACCTCGTGCAAAAAATTACACTATCGCGGAACATTTTTTCCAGTAAATGGAAATGTAAAAAAAAAACATTAGAAATTTAGTGGAATTTTGTGTGCCTGCACGATTTCGCAAATTTCAGGCGCCTGCAAAATAGCAAATCGGCTCCCTGACAGGCACTTGCACCTAGGGGAATCTGCAGGCGCTATGCACAGGAGGCAGAAAAAGCACCTCCGCTCTCCAGTAGAATTTTTTCCGCAAAAAATATACGCTTTTCCTGTGAAACAAATTGTGGAAAAACAGTGCAAAAACATTGGGAAAAAGTATAGTCACCTGAAATTTGCAAAAGCGTGCAGGTGCAAAAAATTACACTAAATTTCTACTATTTTTCCACATTTCCATTTACTGGAAAAAAATGTGTAGCAATAGTGGTTTTTTGTGCAAGGTTTGATTTATTATAAATTTATTTTGTTTTCATATTTGACGGTGCAAACTCTCTGGAAATAAACAGTACGAAGTTGAAAAAAATATGTTTTTTTTAGTAAATTGGTACTGTTTTTCCACTTTTTCATTACGTAGAAAAATAAATTATTTTGGTGGAAAAAAATCAGACAGACTTGAGGCTGCGCATGGCCTACGTGGCATGTGCTGGGACCCACCCGATGTGTTAAATGCTTTGCCTTTCATGGTCCGTTACATTTTTTCTCAAAAATCTGTCTCAAAATTTTGAAAAGAAAAAAAAAATGAAGCGAACCGGATGTTCCAAGCTTAAAAAAAAAACTCCCGGAGTTCCACTTATAAACAAATAAGTAATTAAATGAGATTCAACTTACAAACTAATAAGTAAATAAGGTAAACTGAAAAAAAAAGTTTTACATTTTTATCCTGTGGTTCACGACTCACGACGACGTCGACGAGTGCTTTGGTCGAGCAAGCTCCCCAGTAAGACGTAAGCCAAATAAGTCTACTGACCACCGATTGACTTGTTGACTTGTCAGAGCAAGAATACAACACGTCGTTATAACAATCTTCGGAGCAGGAATTGGGGTGGGGACCCCAGATGTTGCTTCTGTGATGGTTTAGAATCTAATCAGCATCTTTTTTTTCAATGTTCAATTGCCAAAGCTATGTGGGGGGTGGTGAGATGTTGTTGTCAGGGTAAACACAGACCCAATAATATAGATCAATTCTATTCCTGGATGCAATCTATTTGGCCAGAGGAAAAAAAGCTTCATACAGTGTGTTTAGCATCCTTATGTTGGGCTACATGGATTAGTAGAAACAAAGCGGTTTTTGATAACAAGCTCATAAAATCGCCGTTATATATTTTACACATTTCTTGTGCTCTGCTTGATTACTGGGCTGGGGCTCATAACTCGAAGCTAGCAGAAATGTTGAGGGGGTGTGCTTCTTTACTAAAGAAATTTATTGCAGGCTGTGAGAAGCAACAGAGGGAAGGAGATGGGGCTAAGCAAACAATTACATTTGGTGGTGATGGAAGAACCAGCAAAGGATGAAGGTGGTGAAAAAGGACCCAGAAAGCAAAAAGCAGTAGCTGAGATTAGAAAAGACGGGAGGATGATTTTGAGAAACTTATCATTTTGATGTAATATTTTGAATGGGGGATGTGTTTCTGTTGTTATGTTTAGCTGTCTGTTAGGCAGTGGTAGTCGCTGTGAGTATGGTCGTGAGCAGAATTTTGGTTGTTAAACAATAACTTGTAACACTCTGTGTTGTTTCCGTTGTCTCTGATAATGGAAATGGGGTAAAAATCCCTTTTTGAAAAAAACACGTCGTTATAACAACTTAATTGCTACGTTGCTCGTCATATCTTCTTTCTTCTTCTTTTTTCAACACACTATCATTTCGCGCGTATGACCTAAAGACACTAGATCTTGGTCTTTCACCGGTTATTGAACACTTTAAAAATATCACTATTAGGCTTATTTACAACGAGAATATATTGTTACGAAGCGGCTCCAGCCTAGTCAGCTGGGTCGCGTGCGCTAGCCGTCTGGGTCGCGTGCGCTAGCCGTCGGCAAGCGGCCGGCGCGGCCAAAGCGATTGGGTTTGAGCAAAACCAATATTGTCACATTTGGTCACTTGAAATATGACCATGCAAGTATATTCAGTATTGCAAATCTAGCTAATTTATCATTTGCACGTATATGTCAAATGTTTCAGTATTTGACACTTAAGAATTAATGACGACAAGCAAGAATTAATTAATGGCAAAAGGAGCTAGGGGCTGCGGAAAAAGAACCGAAATTAAGTGGGTAAACTAATTAGATTGTATGTAGGAATACTTACGAAGATGACGGATTTGATGTCCTTCATGTCGAGCGGGATCTGGAGGTCACCATCTTTCTGTATCCTCAGCAGCACGTCGAGCAGGTCCTCGGCCTCGCCGGCGCCGCCCATCCTCTCCAGGTGCTCCTGGATGATGCCGTCCAGTATCCCGAACACCGTGTCGCGGACCTGCTCGGCGCGGCACACCGCGTCGCTGAGCCGGCCGGCGAGCCGCGACGACGGCCACAGGTCGGGCAGGTTGAACCCGGCCGAGAGCTCGATGCCGCAGCTGAGCGCCCGGAGGAAGGCGTCGCGGTCCTTGCACCGGTCGCCGATCACGGCGCGCACCGTGCTGTCGGCGACGAGCGCGGCCAGCCGCCCGCGCATCTCGACGGGGCGCGCCGCCGCCGCCTCGCCGACGGCGCGCAGCATGGCGGCGACCTCGTCCTCGCGGATGGCGCGGAAGGAGAGGACGCGGCGCGCGGAGAGGAGCTCCGTGACGGCGATCCTCCGGAGCTGGCGCCAGTGGTCGCCGTAGGGGGCGAAGATGATGTCCCGGCCGCCGTTGGTGAGCACGCGCACGGTGGCGCTCAGCGGCCGCGTCGCGAACGCCGTGTCGTGCGTCTTCATCACCTCGCGGGCGGCGTCCCGGGAGGACACCACCAGCGTGGGCACCTCGCCGAGCCGGAGCAGCATCACCGGGCCGTGGCGGCGCGCCAGGTCGCGCATCGCGCGGTGTGGGATCTGCCCGGCGATGTGGTGGAGGCTGCCGATCACCGGCAGCCGCCACGGCCCCGGCGGCAGCCGCAGGCCGCCGCCGCCATGCGCCGCCGAGCGCCTGCGCCCGGCAACCACGGCGAGCAGCGACACGAGCGCCACCAAGCCGAGGTAAACATAGACGACGTCGTCGTAGTGGTAGTGAGGGGCGTCCTCCATTTTTGTGTTTCTTGTGAACGCGTGATGTTAGCCTAGAGCAAGTGACAGCGATGCCGATTCAACCGGCGATGTGTGTGTACATGATCGGAGGAAACTACCATGGTGCGTGCGTGTCCCTACAAACAGCTACCAGCCTACCAGTCCATTCATCATCAGTGTATCCTGTAATGGGTCCCACCCTTTTCTGATATTTTGCTTGCATTTGTTGGCTTCATGTTCATGGTTTGTGTGCTGTTGTTCCAGCGAAGCCAAACGGTGGTTAACATTTAAACAAATGATCTACCAACAGTGAGAAAATTGGCTATATGTCATCCCGCACAATGACGCACTATAGAGGCTAGGTGTCTTTCCAAAGCCAAATGGTTAACATTTAACCAAGTGATCTACCAACTACTCCAGACTCTGGAGGCTAGTTGTTTGATAACATAGTTTGACGTTCATCTACATCAACCGGACATTATTACAACCATTCCTTCAACACCATAGCATATCGATTGGCGACCGCCTGAGTCACGACCACATGCCAGTAGAGATCCAAATTCAAACCTGATCCAACAGGTTCCGATCTAACTCGACAACCACGTGAAAGTTAGATTGGGTTTGGACAAGCCTTTGCCCTGACTTGATCATATACAAAAAAAAAAACAGCAGATATAAACTTCTCAAAGGGTTGTTTCGAACATTTAGGGTGTGTTTGGTTCCTACATCCCAGACGGTTCCGTCCAGTATGACATCATTTTTTGTTTGGTTGTTATTAGTTGGATCCATCCGTTCCGGTCGTTTCCATCCGTCCGTAGTACATCGAGGTGGTTCGCTCCGTCCGGCGTCAAATCACAAGATGCGCTCGTCCCGGTTCCGGTCGATGCTATCGAGCCTTCCAATTCCATCTCTCCCCCGACGCGCATGCTCCTCCTCTCCCTCGGCGGCCGGCCATGAGCTAGCGCCGCCCCCCTCGAGCTCCTCCCCCTCCGATTCTCCTCTCCCTCGGCGGCGGGCCATGAGCTAGCGCCGCTCCCCTCGAGCTCCTCCTCCCTGTAACATCCCAAATTTTTAAAACCAGTTTGGCACGTTAATAATTTCTTAAACGCATGATTTAAAAATATTAAATCATTTATTATATGGCATCATGGCCTCATCATTGCATGCATTGCATTTGAGTTAGAAAATCGATTTAACTTCTCAAGCTTGCACCCTTGCTAGAAAAATGTAATAAATTCTTTGATGCATTTTACATTTTCATTAAAGCCAACTCTTAATATTTTAATTTTGTTCTGGAATAATATTTTCTAAAAAGATAAAGTCTTGGCTCATTCAAAAGACTATTTGGAAAAATAAAAGTTCTTTGGGGAAACCAGAAATTCAAAAGAAATCTTTATTTCCCCCTCGGCCCGAGCCGGCCCAATATCTCTCCCTCCTTTTCTTCACCTTCCCTTTTTCCTCTCGGGTTGGGCCACAGCCGAGCCGGCCCACTTCTTCCTTTTCCTTTCCCCGCGACCCCCTTCCTCTGCCGGGCCACCAGCGCTGAGCCGGCCCAATCCGCTGCTGCCTTCCTCGCCTGCGCAGCGCCGTGGAGCCACCGACAGGTGGGCCCCATCCGTCAGCGTCTCTCTCCCTCTTCTTCTCCCCCTGTTTCTTCTCCCCTGCTCGCCGGTCGTCGCCGCTGCTCATCCCCTCTTCCAGCTCGTGGGCGCGGTCTCCTATGCGACCACGCGTCCCGATCGCCTTCCCGGACCCCTCTTTTCCCTTCGCCCTCTCGTCTTGTCGCCGGTCGCACCCGTGACGCTGCCGTCGCCCCCAACACGCCACCGGCCGGTAATTGCGCCGGCGCAGCCAACCTCCGCGTCGCATCCGAGATGTCCCGGGCGGAGCACGCCTATAAATGGTTAACTGCTCCCTGTTTTGCCCCGCCTTGCGCCGAAGCACTTCCATCCGCCCGAGCTAGTGAGCCTCTTCCCCATTCCACCGCCATTTCCTTCTTCTCCTCTTCCACCTCACCCTCGTCTCTTCGGCTTAACCTCACTCCGGGTTGACACGCAGGTCGCCCCAGCGAAGCTCGCGTCCGGGGATTGAAGCCGTGCGGTCCGTGCCCATTCCCGGTGCCCGCCTCGCCGCCGCGCCGTGGTTCTGCCGCCTTCTGGCCATCCTCTCGCCCTGGTGAGCTCACCAAACTATTCGACCCTCTTATTCGTTGCTTGCGGCCGAAGGGATTATATTGCGATTCCATTTTTCGTCGGTGCCGCGGACACCGTGAGGCTCCGCCGCCGTGCCCCGTCGCGCCGTCCACTCCGCCCATGTCCGGTGCTGCCGGGACTGTCTTTGCATTCGCCTCGCTCGCGTCTAGCTCCCCGCGCACCCAATCGAGCCCTAGTAGCCGGAGCCGTCGCCGCCGTTGGTCGCGCCGCCGCCGCCGGGTGCATCTCCTCTGTTTTTCGCCCTCGTTGCCGTCGCGGGAGTCACTGCCTTGTGAGACCGGGCAGGACCCTCCGGTCAGCCGCGCGGTCGCCTCGCCCCTCGCTCGCGCGCTGCCGAGCGCACCCCGCTGCTGGGCCGCCCAGCCGAGACGGCCCAACACCGCAAACCCCTTCCCTTTTAAATTCTTTTTCGATGTTTGTTTAAAACCTTTAGATGATACTTTATAGCAATAAGCAAAAATAGATTTTGTGCTATTTAAATTCGGTAAAATTTTGTACAAATACTTTAACCTTTTCTGGACCTAAGAAAATTAAATATATGCATGTCCTGCTTGTAGCATTTATTTGGGGTTAAATAGCTAACCTAGAAGTGGCATCATTTCATGTGAACTTGAGTATTTGTTTTATTACTTCTGATCAAATAAAAATGCATTAAAAAGTTGCTGCATGTCCTATTATTTATAACAGCAAGACCTTAAACACCTTTCTTGTATTGTTAATTTCATAACTTGAACATTGCATCATTTCATGTGTATAGCCATTGTCATATTGTTATTCAAATAAAATGCATGGAAAATAGGATTTCTGCATTTATCCTTAAAACAGCATGGCATAAAATATTTGGCTCATGTGTGTTGTATTGCCTTGCATATGCGTGTGCGCGTTTAGGTGGTCAAGCCCCCGAAGACCTGATCGTCGACGTCCCCTTCGTTTTCCCCGGAACCGATCAAGGCAAGTTCCCCTTCGATCATATCGTGAAGCCATTTTCGGTTATTTAGAAAATGTTTACTAGACTTGAAAATATGCATGCTAATTTAAAAATGATAAATGCCATATTTCCTAGACATAGATATCATGCATGCTGAATAGAAAGGTAAGAAATATGGTAGGATTAAACCTAAGGCTAAACTATAAATTGCTCATATTTATATGCTCCGTTGAGGTAGGATAAATGCTTAAAAATCCTTTAAGCGAAATGATTCAATCATTTGTGTGAAATGTGAAGTATTGTTGAGAAATGTTTAGGAAAAGGGGTGGTTTAAAGATAGCGCATCAAGGGTGATGCTTAGTAGGAAATGATTTTCCTCTTACCTCAAAAATCTTCCGACTAGGGAGAGATTTTGTTGGTTGGTGCAGTGTGGCACCATTTTGAAAACTGGGCTAAAATATCAACTCTCTCCTAGTCTAAGGACTGCTCATCCTATGAACTGAGCCATAACAGTACGACCTCGAGTCCCGGTATGGGACGGGCCCGATCGTTGGCCCTCGTGGTTGGCGGTCTTTGTGGCGAAACACCGTCTGGGTGCGTAGCCTCTCGAGGGTAAGGCGTACCCACTCTGCAGAATTAAAACTGTCATGATAGCCGTGCTCGCGGTTATGAGTGTGCGAAGGGACTGATTATATGGTAGTTTCTTCATTTAAAAACCAATTTAGAAAAAGGGTTTTGAGCAAAGGATTTGAGATGAGTAAAGGATTTGAGAAGGATTTCGTTTGAGCTAGGTGCCACCGGCGATATTTCGGATTGGGTGACGGCCTACCGGGAAGTGTCGCGCGGAATGGACCTAGCCGGTTTGAGAAAAGAAAATGAGAAAGGATTTTGTTCTCGCTATGGCACTGAGGCCAAGTGGCGAGAACCGTTTGAGAAGAGCCCAAGGAAAATGATCAAGATTTGTTGTTTCTAAATTGCTTTGTCAAAACTAGGCTAATAAATGCATTTCCGCAAAATATCCTAAGCTTTCCTTGTACTAAACCACATTTGCATAATTCCGGACTTGCGAGTACAATTTGTACTCACCCTCCTTTTCTCCCCTCTCTTTTCAAAACTTCAACAGCTGGTCCATCCGAGTATGGCCCGCCTTCCGAGGAGGAGGACCTGGACTACGTCGAGGAGGCGTTCTCCGACGAAGAGTACGA
>SPJY01003720.1:558353-595393 GCA_005191435.1 Raddia distichophylla
CGCCGCCGCCGCCGCCTCGCCGACGGCGCGCAGCATGGCGGCGACCTCGTCCTCGCGGATGGCGCGGAAGGAGAGGACGCGGCGCGCGGAGAGGAGCTCCGTGACGGCGATCCTCCGGAGCTGGCGCCAGTGGTCGCCGTAGGGGGCGAAGATGATGTCCCGGCCGCCGTTGGTGAGCACGCGCACGGTGGCGCTCAGCGGCCGCGTCGCGAACGCCGTGTCGTGCGTCTTCATCACCTCGCGGGCGGCGTCCCGGGAGGACACCACCAGCGTGGGCACCTCGCCGAGCCGGAGCAGCATCACCGGGCCGTGGCGGCGCGCCAGGTCGCGCATCGCGCGGTGTGGGATCTGCCCGGCGATGTGGTGGAGGCTGCCGATCACCGGCAGCCGCCACGGCCCCGGCGGCAGCCGCAGGCCGCCGCCGCCATGCGCTGCCGAGCGCCTGCGCCCGGCAACCACGGCGAGCAGCGACACGAGCGCCACCAAGCCGAGGTAAACATAGACGACGTCGTCGTAGTGGTAGTGAGGGGCGTCGTCCATTTTTGTGTTTCTTGTGAACGCGTGATGTTAGCCTAGAGCAAGTGACAATGTAGCATGGTGTATATATATTTGGGTGTTTCTTGTCCTTATCTGGGATGGGGCTGTATTAATGGCGTCGTTTTGTAGCCAGCACCAAAGGAGATGGAAGGTACATGGATGCCGTTTTTGAATAGGACACAACGGCACGTACTGATGAATAGTAGGATGGGTTACAACGTGGCTGCCATTGTACTTATCCTAGAAGGTTTTTATTGCCATCCTATGTACTCTTTGATTCGTAGTTTAGCTTGGTTTTGTTTTATTTGATTGAGTTAAAATTTTATGTTGGTTTTCTCAAAGTTTTAAAAAAATATTTTTTAATAATTTCTTTAACCTTATTGTGTCTTTTTGTAAAGACCTTAACTTTTTCGCTCAACCAGATCAAACAAGACCCGCTACGAATCAAAGAGGGCCTTAACTACTGAAGGTTGCAGCTGCACTCCACTTCATAGGGTTTTTTTTTACACATCTTCTCTTTCACCGCACTCCTATCTCTGCAATTTACACGTGCCTTTGCTGAAATCTGTAACACATTGCAATTTGTTTTAACAGTTCTAAGTGTGACGACATGATTTGCATGTACCTACCTCCCAAGAATAGGGCATCAAAAGATTATAAAATTGCGCCCTGCAACGGACAATGCAACGCAAGTGCGCGGCAAGTTCACTGGCATTTTCATCATCTAGTAAAATATAATAGTGATTAGCATGCTAGAATACTATATATATATATTTCTCTCTAAGGTAGGGTAAAGTCCAATTAATATATTAGCACCATCCATTGAATCTTTTGATACAAGTGTTCGACGTGGCATGGTGTAATGCGGTGCGCAGAAGGGTTCTTATTTTTTAAAATACTATTTTCTTCATGAGTGTAGTTTGGTAGTTTGACCATTTAAGCTTAGGTATAAATTTAGTAATATATGAGGTCACGTTTTTTTTTGGGACAAATATATGACGTGATAGATAGGGCCGGTTTGTCACGATGCTTGCAAGAAGATTCCGATGTGCGTTTGGACCCGGTGCCGAGGGTGTGTGTCTGCATTTGCAAGAATATGCCATGCACCAAAGTGATCTGATCCCATCTAGGACCGAAGGGAAAATGTGCATCTTGGATCGATAAGTGCCGGCCGTCGTGACACCCTGGCCAAGACGAGCTATATATACATGTTTTCCGGCTTTATATCAATGTTTAGCTCAAAGTTCGCGAGCCGCTCATGGGACAAACAAGAAGATTGAGCTCTTTTATAGAGAACTACTGAACCAGGACCTTGCCCGAAGGATTGGTGGCCAAGGCAATAGCTCCTGCAGGATCCAGACGCACGATGCGGGGATCACAACTCACAAGGCGCAAATGAATATGATGTGATCAGCGGTGCAGAATTGTCTGTTAATTCCTACAACGAACTACAATGTGGAACGGAGGGAGTAGACATTAATCGTACTAACATGCTATTATGTGCACACGCTACTGTACCAATCCCCAATCCGCCGCCTCCTGCGTGATCACGACGCCTCAGACCAGCCGCATCACGTCGCCTCGGCTGATCTCAAGGAAAGTTTCCATTCTTAATTTCGCCGTCGATCCAGTCATTACCTCCGGGTGTTTCCTGGCTCAAATCATGGAATTCATGGCGAGACACTAGCTTCTCGTGATCACAAGATTCCTTTTTTTCTTTCATAGGGAGCCAAGCTTTGATTCCATTTTCCATATATAGATGAAACCAACCAGTTTGGTAATGTTTACACGCAGACCCTCACCAAAGTTATTACAAGAGAGGACTCCTTCACACTCTCATAGGCAGTGGACCAGCACATCTGACAGGGCAACAAAACAAACAGAAACAGAGTTGATTACTTGGCATCTTTTTTTGGTCGCCTTCATCATGCCTTGACGTCGTCTGTTTCATGGTCTTCATCATCCTTCTAGCACAAATATTGCAAAGTTTAAAATATCTTCGCTACTCCCATTTCCACCAGCGACCTGCCTAACAAAGTAAAGATCAAGTAGGAGTACTATATAAATATTCCATTGAATTTCTCGGATTTCTCTCATCAAGAAACATCGCATTTCTTTGATTCCGTATGGCCCAACAGGCTCGCGCAAGACAGAAAAATTTCATATGATTGTTGCAGGGGAAAATTGCATTAAACCACTTGCTAAAGACAGTTAGCCCAATAAGTCTATTGCTAATAACTAGGCCTCTTGGCCAAAATCCCCCAAGTTCACTCTGCTATGACACATGGAAAGAACAAGTCGACATTTGCTGGATTTAAGAATCTTAAAATTAATATAAGTGAGATAATAAAACTTAATAATGACATATATGCAATTAATTTTTGTATTGGATTCAAGAATCTTAAAATTTAATTATGTAATACAGTAGGTGGGCTTGGCCCAGAAGTGCACAAACCCATGGGCCGGGTACTAGTAGGGCCACAATAAAGGTCCGTTTTCCCTCCACTTCTCATAACTACATAGGCAAAAGGTCCAATTCGGACGATTCTCTCTTATCCGGCCTTAAAATTTGTGGCCCGATAGAAATTTTAGGGACCTAATGGGTTGGCCCATTTTGGGCCCACTTTCTCCACGCCAAAACCTCTCACCACCTGCAGCGTCCGCATTACCTTAGCAGCCGCCGCCATGGCCGCCGCCGCCGAAGGTCCAGGAGAACAAACACTTGGCCGGAGCAGCTTTTCCCGCTCCGCGTTACCTCAGGGTGCTTCCGCCTCCTATGCTGCTGGCCTCAAGCTTGGCCCTAATGGCGCCGCTTTTGTCTCCTCGGGCATCCCGGACCTTGATAGTAAGCTGATTCTTGTTCACTGGCGAAAATTACTTCTCTTTAGTTAAAATCTTGCGCTTTTGTGTTACCCAGATGCATATTCGAGACCCTTCTGTGAAAAAATTTGATTTTTCGGTCGTCTCCAGTACTTAGCTGTCAGCAAGGTGTTCTGAACTGATGGAAATATTGCTCGTTGGATTGTTTTGTACATTAATACTATATTTCCAAATGGGAGAATTGCATTGTGAAACAAACAATATGCTTCAATGAAACATCCTGATCATAAGTGCGAAGTAATTAACT
This sequence comes from Raddia distichophylla, assembly GCA_005191435.1. Taxonomy (NCBI): domain Eukaryota; kingdom Viridiplantae; phylum Streptophyta; class Magnoliopsida; order Poales; family Poaceae; genus Raddia; species Raddia distichophylla. Next base: position 562,018 of record SPJY01003720.1, read on the forward strand.
TTTTGAGTACAAATGTACTGCCATATTTTATGTTTATATAGATGTGAAACTTTGTTCTCAAGGTGTTCAGATAGAGCACTGAATCTTTTGGAGTGAAAAAGGGAAGGATGCTCTGCAGGAGAAACTGTTAAATAAAGTGTGCAGAATGTCTGCGGGAGGGAATGAATCGTTTAGAGTGTAAATGGTCAAGTGAGATGGAATTTTAGAGGGATGGATAGTGTGCAGTGAATAGTATTATAGAGTGTGCATTTAGAGCTTCAGGTGGAGATGCTTATGATTTATCAAAGGTGGTGATGTGCAATAGCAGTCATCATGATTTATCCGTGTACCTCATAAGAAAAAACAGCAATAAAGACTTATCAATTTTCTGTTGCAGGTATTCTGGGTGGGGGTTTCCTCCTCGGTTCAGTTGTCATGGTCATGGAAGACTCTGATGCACCGCACCACCTTCTTCTTCTTCGGAGCTTCATGGCACAGGGTGTTGTGCATAAACAGCCCTTGCTCTTTGCAGCACCTATGAAGGAACCCCGCCTGTTCCTTGGTACACTACCTGCTCCAGTTGCATCCTCAAAGGAGGACAGACAACAGAGAGTCATGGGTGCTGGAGCAAGCAGTGATGGCCGAGCAAGTGTACGTCTTGTAGAATATTCTTTTTACAGTGAATCTGATTTCCAAATTCCAAACTATGTTCTTATTTTTGTATTGATCTGGATGTATAATCGTGAAGGATGAGGGTTTGAGGATAGCTTGGCAGTACAAGAAATATTTTGGGGAAGAAAATACTTCTCATGCTGAAAACAGAGGTGATTGCCTCCCCCTTCCCCAAAAAATAAATAAATAAATAAAATTATTGGTTCAGTTTGGACCTCTCATGTTGGAAATAGAGGTGATCCTTCTATTTCTTATTTCTTTATTGATTTTGTTTTTTGTTAATTTTCTGCAATATGCAAAAGTCATGCTCTAGTGTTTTTTCTTAAGCATATTATAATCATTAGTGAAGTGATCAATTTTTGGTGCTTAACTTTTATAATCCACGCATACTGAGCATCAATGGTGTAAGTGCTCCCTGATGCTGACAAGATAACACATATTGCATGTATAAGCATAATTTATTGTCCTGATGTTTAAGCTATCACTATAATCTATCAATCAAGCTATTGTTGAAAAATCTCAGTCATTTAGTATTATATTGCAGACAGTAAGCAGGAATTCAGCAATGATTTTGATTTACGGAAGCCCATGGAAAGGCATTTACTTAATGCACAGCATATTGAATGCGTAACCACTCAAGATACAGCGAGTCTCAGTGAACTTCAGGATCGTTGCTCCACTTTCTTATCCAGATTTTCAAGGTGATGTTAATTCTTGATGTTGTGTTGAAAATGACGCTCTCAAGGAAAATTGTGCTATATGGCAGTACCTTGTTGTCACATTAGTCTGCCTTGTGTTAGACCTCATGCATTATGATGTACTGCTGGTGAAAGTCTCTCGTGTTCTGCATTCAGAAAAGATGGCGGGAATCTAAATGCCGGACGGATTGCTATACAGTCACTCTGTGCACCACAGTGTGGATACTTTGAGAAGGCAAGATTTAATTCAACTTAATGTCTATTGATTGCTGACTGCAATACATTAAATTTTGCAACCATTTTTCACCTCTTTAATAGTCTAGATTATAATAAAATTGGGAGTCATTGTATCCATGCATCTCAGGACTGGGAGATGGTCTCATTCATCAGATCACTGAAGACCATGATGCGGTCATCAAATGCTGTTGCTATTATAACATTTCCATACACAGTTCTATCAAATTCATTTTGTAAGAGATGGCAGCATCTGGCAGACACGCTGCTGTCGATCAAAGCAATTCCAGGCAAGCCTGACTATTCATATTTTGTTTCTTGATTCCTCAATGGCCAACTATGTCCAGCCTTAAGTGTCCAGTTCCTTGGTCACCAGATGAAGACAAGGACTTGGCAAAACTCCTCACAGGATATCAGGATATGGTTGGTTTTTTGCATGTGCATAAGGTGGCGCAGATTAACAGCCAGGTACTGAAGTCTTCAGAGCTCGTTTTAAAAACTTGATGATGATATCATGTTTTGACGCCTTTTACATCGACAAGCAGGTCCCTGTGATATTAGAGGCATCCACATTTTCTCTGAAGCTGCGAAAGAGGAGGTCGCTGGTGTTAGAACGGTTGAATCAGGCTCCAGTGGACGGGTCAAGCGGACCTTCATATGCAACATCAGGCAGTTGCTCCTCATCGGCACAAAGTTCACAGCTTGATTTCTAATTCAGATGTTGAACCTGGTCTTTGTGAAGAGCGGATGCTTATGAGTGATGACTAACTTCTATATTTCACCTCAGAGGATTCTGGAAAAAAAAACTCAGAAAGCTTTTGACTACTGTGTATTTGTTACCCTTTGCCAAAAAAAATTTCTAGAGGTTTATTTAATGATCTAAACCGTAGCCGTAGGCAGCTTGGTGGCGCTCATTAGCATGTCCTTTCATGTAATTCTTTCTCTTTTTGGTGTGTACCAACTTTTTTTATGTGTATACCAACTTGGTACTCTTCTATCTGACATTGCCTAAATCGATCTTTTTCTTTTTGGCCTATACGAAGTACTTTTGTATCAGAAATTGTTTAATTCGTACATTATATGCTGATGACAATAGATACTCTGTCGTGTTGGCTGAATTGTTTTGAGCAAATTAATAAGCGCCAGCCTTCAGTCCATTCTTTCGTTGCATACCAAGTTGATGCAACGACATAAATGCTAATGTAGTGAAAAAATCAAAAAAATTAAAAAGTATTTAAAATGGGTTGCTCTCGATTTTAGAAGAATTATGAAATTTATTTCACGCATTTTGAACACTGTTTGAATTTTATATGAAAATCGAAAGTTTAATTGGAAAAGAATCAACCGATCGATTTGCATGTACGCACGCTAACTAGTCGACGCGGTGGCTGTCCGATGCGCGCGGTAGCCGGCCATCCAACGCTCGCGGTTGGTCCGGCGCGCCAGCGTCCGGACGTCCGTCCGGACGTTGGCGCTCGCCTAATAATAATTAGTGACAAAAGTTAGCATTACAGAGCGTGTCAATACCCAAAACAACTAATTGTGGCCGGACGTAGTAATAAGTAATGAGCACAGTTGTAGTAAACTAGTAATAAGGCATGTCTTGGGTCGCACATACAGTCAGCGATAAAGAAATAATCACACATAATTACATGTCCCTAAGAACATCTAGAGATAATTCTAGAGAAAAGACGTACATGATCAGGCATGCTGAGTTGCAGAGAGAGTAGATATATTCACAGAAATTTAGGCAAGACAAAAGGTATCAGACCTACATATGGACAGCAACAACTTGTTCGAAGCGTTGCATACTCCATATACCTCTGAAAATCTCAAGTCTTAACACCAAATTTGTGTTTTTATCCAGAAGCCGTAGGACCATCTCGAAAAAGCATGTTTGCCACTGGTGGAGGAAGCCATGCTGCATTGGCATTGTTATGCACTTCTTGCTGGGGTAATTGCTGATGATTACCGCTCTGATCAGAGACATTGGCTACCTTTCCACTCCTCGGCCTAGCAACGTTCTTCCCAACAAAGATGCCTAACTTCAGGGCAGTAAAGAAACCTATAGCAATGAACAGCGGCCTCACAGCCCAGTGGAAGTTCTCAAGATGCTCATACTTCTTCACAATCCCCTCGCACTTGTCAAAGCTCACCACCTCCACTTCAGAAGGATCTGCCAAACAACTGCATACTTCACCTAGGCTAAATTTGCCAGGGAACTTCAAAACAAGACACCCATTAGGAAGTATCTGCGAAATCCGACCTGTAGCTAACCCTCCACCTCTCTTTCGCTGCCATTCAAACCGTGGGCTCAAAATGTTGGCTTTCACCCTAACAAACTGCCCGACACAGTAGGCTTCGGCCATTTGGAGGTCTGAATATTCCCCCTTCCAAAGGGTGTCTATTCCTATCAAACCAACATACACAGTACCATTGCGGTCAATGCTATGGAGAATTCCAACTTGAGACCGCTTCTTGTCTTCCTCCCTCAGCCGTACCCAGTCTCCAGCAGCGAAACCATAGGTTACCCTTTCCACTGTCGAGGAGCGAACTTTCAACGGATCATGTAGCCCATGAACTCGCACAAGAATGTAGCCATCACGATCTCCATCATCCTCCATGCCAACTATGGTTCCATCAGGTATTTCCATTGTTTCAGGATTACAAGAGCTTTTAAATTTTCTTGAGCGGACCTTGTCACCAACCTGCAACTTATCCTTAAAGAATAACCAATTGGTGCGACTTGACTGAGTTAGCCTTTCTCCCCTTAGATTTTCAGAACCATCCCAGCCAGTGTTGTCGTAATCTGCATCTTTAGCACTAAGCAAACAAAAGAGAATAAATTTTACGGAAATCTCTGCCAAAGGCATGGTAAAATAATTGTAGAATAAGAAAAGAAAGACACTAACCAAAGAATAAGAGCATTAAAAAACACAGTTCCATCCTTTCACATGACAGACTTTAATATAACTTAGCATTGTAAATCATAATATAAGCACAAGTTAACATGAGTCATGATAAAATTACTCATCTGACAGCAATTTAATTAAATCTTGTAAATTTCTGGCACTGGCACAATGCAAAAGAAAAAGATTGAGCATTCTACCTTTCAAAAGCATGCAAGATATCTGTCATCATGGGACGGTCTCTAAAGTCATACTCAAAGCACCCAGAAAGGACGTTCTCAACCTCCGGAGGCAAATTGTATGGAAAAATTGGTCTTTCTTTCTTCAGAACAACCAACTGATAGACCTCATCTGGTGACTTGCCACGCCATGGCTGGATGCCACTTAACATCTCAAGAATGCTGCAGGCAAAACCCCATGAGTCAGTCTCATAACTAATTGGACCTCTGATATTTGGCTGCCATTGCTCTGGCGCCATGTAATTTGGAGTTCCGAGTCTTTGGATAAGCTCTGGATTAGGAAGTGATAGTCCAAACAGCAAGGATGGGATCCCAAAGTCCCCCAGTACAGCATGGTCATGTTCATCAAGGAGAAAATTACAAGGCTTAAGATTGAGAATCAATATTCCCCTTGAGTGTAGGTCTAAAACTCCTCGTGCTAAATCAGCACCGTATCTGCGAATCATAAAAAAAAATGTCAGAAAATATTCCAGAAAATGAACACATGAGTTGGCTTTCCTCTAAATAGAGCATCCTGAGCATTCACAGAAATCAATCAAAACATTAAGATGAGAAAGGAATAAAGGATATCAGGCAGTTAATCAACCAATACAGTCAGCAACTCACTGATACCAATTTGGAACAATTAGGCCCAAAAAATTAAGATGCTACGCAGTGAGCTTAATGATATCAGTGCCTCTGTGTTACACTGGATGATAAAGATAAGACGAACACTCAGAACATCAAATATGTATAAAGCTGCGGGAGCTTGCACCTTACCTTAAAACATCTGATAAAGGGAGTCTTCCACCTTTAAGCCGAGCCAACTTGTCTCCGATGGATCCTTCATAAAACTTCATTGCTATAGTAATCTGAAATATCCATGAAACAAAATTGAGCTATCAGATCATCCTCAGCACACAAGTGATCCAGCAACAAGCCAAGCAAACAAAAAGTATCAACAATTCAGCATACCCTTCCATTCTGTGTCGAGATGCCATGTAGAAAGCAGACATTGCCTAGACCCTGGCATTTGCTGAAGATCTCATCGAACCTCACCGAGAAGGCCTGCAGCTGGTCATCCTTAATCGGATGCAGCGTCTTCACCGCGACCTCATGGTACTGGTCATAATCCTCTGTCCTCTGATGATGAGTTGCTATCCAAACATCCCCAAATGGACCTCTCCCTATCCGGTGCTTCAGACTCAGCACACTCGGGTCGATCCACGGGCTAATCTGGCTTGGACCTGAGAAGACGGTCCTGTAAAGATCAGGGTCCCTCTCGAGCAACATGTACTCGAATGATTCAGTGGACTGGGACTCGGAGCTTTGCCCTGCCATTTCCTGCAAAAGATACACAGTTTCACCATCAAATCTTCAACAGCTGATGTAGTTCTACCATGCTAGTGTAGCTTATCACAAAGATTTCCTTGTTTCCATAGCTCAAATCAACAGATAATAACAAGAAAGTTCCCTACTGGAACATAAATCCAACTCGTCGAAGTGAAGCTAGCAAATGGGAATAAACTGAGGTAAGCCAAGGTTCCAAGCAGTTGCCAGTTGCTACAAGAATCAGCCGCAGGGAAATGTAAAGAAATTCCACACATTATGTGCAGATGCAAGCAAGAACTGTTGAATAAGGGTAAGAATCACTCAACTGATCAGTAGAACAGCGCCGGAGTCAATGGGCGCAAACAAAGGCTGGAACTTGGATCGGGAAAGAAATTCAAGAATCCACGGAAGCAAGGACCGCTCAATCAATCCGGCAAGAAGCGCTCGAACGATCGGTATGAAGGTACAGAGCTAAATGGGCAAGGAAAAGGTAAGAGCTTGGATCAGTAGCAGATCAAGAGTCCACAAAAGAAACGGATTCCCACCTGCCTCGTGGTCTTCTCCCTTTTTTCCACCTTACTTTTCCCCTTTCTGTGTGATGTCGACGAATTGGTTTCGCTTGACGAAAGTACTAAAAAGAATCCTAGATATCGACTGTCGCTACGTCTACTGGAATGATTTGCTGGGGAAGAAGAAGAGTACTCAGGTAAAATCAGCAGTACAGCATGCGTGGCTGAGTAGCGTGTGGAGGGACGGGGAAGCGTGCTTGGGGAGGAAGAAGGGAGTTGGGCGAAGCCTCCCTTGAGCGGTGGATAGCGCCATAGCGGTTATATGGGGACGGATTTTATGCGCCCGTTGCTTTGTTGCCGGCTCCTTTTCTTTCTGTCTCCAATATGCTTCCCTAAAAAGCACCCTCTACTCTAAAATACTCCCTCCGTTCCAAAATATAAGGCATATTTTGACTACACAAAAGTCTTTAAAGATAGAGTTTGACTGTGAGATTCCTCTATTATATATTATGAAATGTTACAATATAATATTGTATCAAAAAGCGTTTTGAAATATGAACAATTTGGTACAACTTTGGTATACTAACGATGCATACCTTTTGATTTATTTATGGTCAAAATTTACTAAGTTTGACTTTTCTCCGGTCAAAATGCGCCTTATATTTTGGAATGGAAGGAGTAGATAACAGATTATTTCTCTATGTGCTCCAACACCGTTCCATAAAATGGAAAATCTCTCTTCATTTCCTTATATGTATGGATTCTCTCTCTTTTCTCTATACAATTTTTCATATAAGGAACGATATTGGAGATGAAAGAAATATAAGGAAAGAATCTTTTCCAAGGAAACCTGTATATGAGGCTATAGGAGACCAAATTTAGGGATTACTGTTGGAAACAGCCTGAAGAGCATCATCCCTCTATATCGCTTCTTTAGTACTGAATACGAATACGGACACAGATAGCACTCTCTCGATAATATGCGCCAACATATATTAGAGAAATAAGCAAATAAAGACACACAATTTTTTATTGTGCATCGACTTTATGGCTTATAGTCATGATAGTATGTAAGTATCTAAGTATGAGTATCCGACAAGGAAAAGAGATTTATAAAACCATATACATCTTCTCAATACGAGTGTTGGTCAGTCATCGTAACATAGGAATTAATGTGTAGTAACAATATATGTAATTTATATGAGGCGCGCAAGGCTTGGAAAAAGAATGGATCGAAGATAATTTTAGAAGTATAATAGAGATGGTATGCGGATACTGTACTAAATAGTATCCACCAGATATTATTTTAAAAAAGTTTGGATAATATCCATCGAATATTATTTGTATTTGTATTGTATTCTCCTAAAAACATTTAAAAATCCACAGCATTATCCAAAAAAACTATTCGGTTTATAGTTTGGACGGTCGGCAGGTAGAAAATTGTTCATACCATTTCCATCCCTAATTTGAGGGCTATTGGTGAATTGGTTGGAGGTTCGACCTCGACTTTCACGCATCGCTGGGATTTAATCCTGACATAACGTTAGTTCATAGTTCTTAGCACGTGTTCTATAGTCCTTACTATGTGTTTGGATGCGAGTGTGCATGCCTTGTGGTTTAGGTAGCGTCACGACGGTTGGAACTATTGATGGAGGATTTGATCCCTGGTTCTTTGGTAACTGAGTACCCTGCCCGTGACGTGCCTACGCGCCCCTCATGGAGCCTCACCATTCACCAACCATCTACGGTTTTCACTGCGCCGTTGTTGGGCCGGCACGGCCCGACATGCTTCCAGGCCGTGATGGGCCTCCTAATGGACGCTCCTGTCAGCCCGGTCCGTTTCTTGAAGGCACGAGGCACGGTTGGGCCGATCCAGGCCAGCCTAGAACGGCCCAATTCTCAGGTCTATCTTTCCCTCTCCTCACGCGATCTTTCCCTTCGCTTCGCGGGCTCGCGGCTTCGCCTCTCTCCCTCGCTAAAACCTAAGCGCCTTGCTCCCTAGACCCTAGTTCGCGCCCAATCTGTTCCTCTCTCGCTCCGCCCTGCTCCCTTCGCGGCCTCTCCTGCTGCGGATCCCGGCGCCATTGTCCCAGTGCCAAGGTGTCATGAGAGCCCTAGCAGCTGCAGCCCCTGCCCGGGCGGTGGATCCGCCACTGGATGAGATGGAAATGAAACTGGAGAAGTTTTCGCGGGGGAAGGCTGCCAGCTTGGGGGGTGCGATTACTATTCTTATCCTACAAGTGTAGTTCAAGTTTTGTTCGAATCACTTGGCTAATTCTTCTACTCGGGAATGTATCCATTGATATGGTTGTTGTTTTTTTCCCCTTGTGATGGCTTCCCAGGCTTTGAAGGATAAGAAATTGAAAGGGCAGCTTGCTGGGAGAGAGAGGCTCTACGGACAGTCTGCGAAAGCTGCAGCCCAGGCCAAAAAGGTGTGGTTTTTACACGTCCACACCTTTTTGGCGGTTTATTTGCAGCGTGTCCATGAATTTATAATCACATGCAAAATGTAAGGTAGCTGTCTGACAAGAAATCTGAAGAGTCACTCCTCAACAGTCTTGCATGATACAACTCATACAAGGGATTCTGGTATTCAAAACTGGTGACTTGAACCACATGTCCCTCTTTAGCTGTTTTCTGGCTTCATGATTTGGATGAAATGATTTATCTGTATGTATTGAATATGTATGTTGAATATAGCACGGACCTATTTGGCATTACTACCAGGAAAAAAAATAGCATAAGGAGGATGTATTTAGTGGTTTTTTATGTACCTGTCCTCACATGAATTTATATTATTAAGTTCACATGTACTCTGGATCCGGTGAACCAAACTTTGATACCTTCGTTGAAAACCCCGTAGAGACTGCCAAGCAGAGGAGGGAGAAGGAGGCGCAAGCCCTTCTTATTAAGCTATTACCAGACTATAATGCTGAATCGAAATATCATAGCCACTGTAAGTATCCAAAGAAGAAAGAGAAGAAGACCAAGAAAGAGATCAAGGACGAGATGGAAGATGCTGTCGAGGCCGCTAAGAACACTGAGTTGAAGAAGAAGACCAAGGGTAGGAGCAAATCCAGCAAGCGGGCGAAGAAGAAAGAGGAAGAGGTTTTCAAAACCAAGAGACCTTTTGTAACACCCTGGCCCAAAATCGCTTAGAGCCTAATCCACCTACAGGGCTGGCCCACACATGCATAGCACCCACTTAGACTTTTTGGCCTCGCTTCGTCCAAAAGGCTATAACTCTTTCTCAACTAGCAATATGGGACTAATCCCACCATCCTCCACAGAAGTCCTTTTTTCGCCAACTCTAGAATTTCTAGAACCACCAGCATCACCAATAGCACGTGATCTCGAAGAACCTTGCCTCTGCTTAGTAACCTGAAACTCTAATTCAACACTCTTGGCTTGATCCACAAACGTACTGAAACGGCCAACTGATGGCGGTACTTAGGATTAAGACCCCTACGGAACTTCTCAAAATCAAAATACGCCCAAAAAAATTGGATGGAGTACTTTCTTGCATAACTTCACTGCGCTTACTGGAGCAGTAATAAAACACTTCAGGTTTAAGTCCTTGCTACATCTTTTGACTTATTTGGTCCTCCATATGCTTCTTGATCATCATACTTGCGATCCACTCTAATGATCCCAAGCATGGGATGATTTTTGTTTTGCTGATTTTCTGTTATCTGCAATGGTTTTTGCCTATTGAGGGTGGGTATTTAGAGCCTGAAGGTTTCCAGAAGACATAGATTTCAGCAACAAACTATTTTGCAGGAGGTGGATCTTTTGAGTTCTAGAAAATCATTTGATAAGATTTTAGCTCGTAAGTATGCAAATTTGTTTTACTTTTCCTGGAAGCCATGCCACCAGAGCTATCTGTTTTATATTGTGCAATTTTTTTTTTCAAAACTACTGTTATCGGTTTGATATTATTGCCTCACAAAAGCTTGGTGAAGTTGAAAAACCAGCACAGATTATCATCTTTTAAGTTTAGCTTTAGTTGCTACTTTTGTATGGTCCTGTACTGACACCCAATTGCATGTCCAGTACAGATTGAGTAGAAAACAAGTTAATGATACTACAGAATACCGTTGATTTTATTTCTTGATAGTTGGTACTTATGAAGTTTTGATTTTATAAAGTTTTTCGTGTGCTTCTCCACTATAAATACCCTTCTAATTGTTTCAAGGATGTGGTATCTTGTTAACCTGAAAAACTGCAAATTTGTTTTGCTAAGCAATGAACATTTGACAGCAATACCGTACTGACATTTTTCAGATTTTGTCTGACTGAACATTGTCACTTTTTTCTTGGGAATAATTTCTGTGTGGTACTCTATTGTTCGTTTTGACATACTCTATCATCGGCATATTGACCATCAACATTTCTGATAATGATTTACGACCGCTGATTAGTACGAGAGGCTGATTAGCTCTTGTTCTATGCAGTACTCGGTCCCTACAATTTAGAATACACATCCAATGGTCGCTACATGCTAGTAGGTGGACGAAAAGGCCATCTTGCTATGATGGATATGTTAAATATGGATCTCATTAAGGAGTTTCAGGTCAGTTTTCAATATTTAGCTGTTTTCCTTTTTTTGGACGCCTTTTTTAATTTGCAATTTAGCTTTGTGCAAGCAAGAAGCCAAGAACTACTCTTCAGGCATAACTTAGTTGAACCTCTGTGCAAGCAAGAACTAACAAAATATAGGAGTTTGAGAGCTAGATGTAAGAATAAAAGATAAAGTATGCTCAAAGATGGCTATTTTATGTTATCTAAATAAATATGATTGAATTTTTTAATTAATGGATGATGTGCAGATAGAGCCCAAATAACTACTTACAACTCATATACTCCCTCCTTTCCATTCTATAAGGCGTAGTTTGACTTGAAAAAAGTCTTCAGGGACAGACTTTGACCGCTAGTTTCTCTTATTATATATTGTTGATTGCTATAATATTACATTATTGTCAAAGCAATTTGAAATGCAAGCATGTTGATATAACTTTCATCCACTAAAGATGCATATAATTTAACTAATTGTTGGCCAAAATTGATAACATTTGACTTTTTTCAAGTCAAATTATGCCTTATAGAATGGAAAGGAGGGAGTATCTACTTCTGCTGGTTACAGCTAAATTTTTGCTCGATTTTGAGTCTTATGAAAGTTGGTTGTCTGTCTAAAACACTAGAAGGGCTTAAGGACTTTCTACTGTCTCCCCCCTTGGCATTTTTATCCATGTTTTTCTTAGTATTTGTATGGTAGTGAAGATTTTCTTTTGCCCTTCACTTTTGATAGCTATTGTAGTACGCACCTTGTGACATGACATGTCTTGAGTGATTGCGCGTGGATTTGCCTTTGGCTTTGATTTGCGCAATTGGTGCTATGCACCATGCACGACATGACATGCAGCAGACTCACAGAGGCCAGCACATATGTGTTATACTTCGGTGTACCCACCATGTAGGTTTTTAGGGTTAAATCAGATAAATGGATTTGTTATGAAAAAATGCATACATAGTCATTTAAGTGAAATGCGTGAACAGTAGTTTTAGGATCTGAGATGATCCTCCTTATTCTAATTCCAACTTCATCATCTCATCCTATGCCCTGTGGTGCTTAAGTGCACATAAAAATAACGCTGTTGGCTGAGAGTGAGACTGACATGTAGCTCCAAATCCATATTTCAGTGGGACATTGAGTGGTAATTTTCACGGCTGCAAATTTTGCAATGGTAAAATGCCTCCATGCAACTTGTTGAATCGATATTTTAAGTTGATCTATCTAATATTTTGTTTCTTTTTTTCTCTGTGGCCAGAGGGCCTTCCAAAATAAAATTATTTGCAATAAACAGTTAGGTTATTACAAGTTTAGTGTTGCTCAAATTCCTTTGGACCTTGCTTGCATTTCCTTCAAGTTGCAACATAACAGTACAACAACATAAAAACTTTAGAGCTATATATAATTCCAGTTTGCGATTTGTACTTGAAAAATATCAATGCATAGATGTGATCTTCCTATGGTCAGTGAAGATATGTTTTGGAGTCTGATTGCATCATTTGTTCTTACAGGAGCATGGTAAATCTTTGAAACTTCAATTTCTGGATAAACAATTTCTCTTGGTATCTATAAACAGCTTTGGGCAGCTCCACTACCAAGATATGAGCACTGGTGATATGATCGCAAATTATAGGACTGGTTTGGGGCATACTGATGTTATGCAGGTAAATCCCTACAATGCTGTTATTGGCCTTGGACATGCTGGTGGCAAAGTTACCATGTGGAAGCCAACCAGTGTGAAACCCCTTGTCACAATGTTGTGCCATAATGGCCCTGTGACTGCTGTTGCATTTGACAGGAGTGGCCATCTTATGGCAACAGCAGGTGTTGATAGGAAAATAAAACTTTCTTAGGAAGTATGAGGTGGTTCATTCTTATGCTGCACGCGCTCAGTCCTTGGATTACAGCCAGAAGGGATTACTGCCCTGTGGTAATGGATCTCAAGTAGAAATATTCAGGGATTCTGGGAGCCAGAACTATAAACTTTATATGAAGCATAGAATATTGAAAGGATATCAAATTGGGAAGGTTTTGTTCCGCCCTTATGAAAATTTCTTGGGGATTGGGCACTCGATGGGTCTTTCTTCCATTCTTGTTCCTGGATCCGGTGAACCAAACTGTGATACCTTTGTTGAAAACCCCGTAGAGACCGCCAAGCAGAGGAGGGAGAAGGAGGCGCATGCCCTTCTTATTAAGCTATTACCAGACTATAATGCTGAATCCAAATATGATAGTCACTGTAAGGTATCCAAAGAAGAAAGAGAAGAAGACCAAGAAAGAGATCGAGGACGAGATGGAAGATGCTGTCGAGGCCGCTAAGAACATTGAGTTGAAGAAGAAGACCAAGGGTAGGAGCAAATTCAGCAAGCGGGCGAAGAACAAAGAGGAAGAGGTTTTCAAAACCAAGAGACTTTTTGTAACACCCCGGTCCAAAATCGTTTAGAGTCTAGCCCACCTATGGGGCTGGCCCACGCATGCATAGCACCCACTTAGACTTTTCGGCATCGCTTCGTCCAAAAGGGTTAACCCGAGGTGCTATGTTTGGCTCAAACAGACATTATATGCTATTACAACTCTTTCTCAACTAGCAATATGGGACTAATCCCACCATCCTCCATAGAAGTCCTTTTTTGGCCAATTCCAGAATTTCCAGAACCACCGGCATCATCACGGGACCTTGAAGAACTTTGCCTCTGCTTAGTAACCTGAAACTCTAATTCAACACTCTTGGCTTGATCCACAACCGTACTGAAATCACCCGCTGGCACCACGGCCAACTGATGGCGGTACTCAGGATTAAGACCCCTACGGAACCTCTTCGCCTTTTCGACATCGTTCTCCGCTACCGACGGCATAAAACAGGATAATTTATTAAACTCAAGCTCATACTCTACAACCGACCACTTTCCTTGAACTAGATTGGATAGGTCATGGTCCATCTTCTCTAAAAAAGATGCTGAGATGTACTTCTCTTTAAACTTCTCAGTAAACAACTCCCAAGTCACTCGGCTCCTAGCGCGAGTCTGTGACGAGAGAACCCCCTCCCATCAAATGTCTGCCTGCCCCTTCAACTGGAAAGCAACATATTGAGCCTTCTCCTCGAAAATCATCGCGATAGCGGCCATCTTCCTCTTCATGTTGCGCAACCAGTCTACTACGTCAGATGGGGAACCAGAGCCATCAAACGTATCAAAATGATATGATTGCCAGATATGCCGAGAGTTAGAGGCTGTAGTGTACGTGGAGTCCGTGGTGGTCGTGGAGGTCGAGGGGGTCGTGGTGGTCCGATAGCCACGAACCTTAGAGAGGATCTTCCTGCTTGGGGAGGTCGAGGTCGATGGGCTGGAGCCGTTGGTGATGGGCAAGGTCGTATGGACGAGTCTGTTGTTCAGGGTGCTGCTCACCCGATGGTTGGAGGACAGATAGCGCAGCCAGTAGTAGTTCCTGCTGTCAACCCGGTGATGCGAGGGATGAATCTGCATATCTGGCAATCATATCACTTTGATACGTTTGATGGTTCTGGTTCCACGTCTGACGCAGCGGACTGGTTGCACAACATGGAGAGGAAGATGGCCGCTATCGCGATGACTTCCGAGGACAAGGCTCAATATGTTGCTTTCCAGTTGAAGGGGCAGGCAGACATTTGGTGGGAGGGGTTCTCTCGTCACAGACTCGCGCTAGGAGCCGAGTGACTTAGGAGTTGTTTACTGAGAAGTTTAAATAGAAGTACTTCTCAGCATCTTTTTTAGAGAAGATGGACCATGACCTATCCAATCTAGTTTAAGGAAAGTGGTCGGTTGCGGAGTATGAGCTTAAGTTTAATAAATTATCCTGTTTTATGTCGTCGGTAGTGAAGAACGTTGTCGAAAAGGCGAAGAGGTTTCGTAGGGGTCTTAATCCTGAGTACTGCCATCAGTTGGCCGTGGTGCCAGCGGGTAATTTCAGTACGGTTGTGGATCAAGCCAAAAGTGTTGAATTAGAGTTTCATGTTACTAAGCAGAGGCAAGGTTTTTCGACGTCTCGTGCTATTGGTGATGCCGGTGGTTCTGGAAATTCTGGAAAAAGGACTTCTGAGGAGGATGGTGGGATTAGTCTCATATTGCTAGTTAAGAAAGTTATAGTAACATATAATGCATGTTTGAGTCAAACATAGCATCCCGGGTTAACCCTTTTGAACGAAACGAGGTCGAAAAGTCTAAGTGGATGCTATGCATGCGTGGGCCAGCCCCGTAGGTCGCTAGGCTCTAAGCGATTTTGGGCCAGGGTGTTACAGATGGTATCAGAGCATCAACCCTCGCTGTGCGGCAGATCGTGTGGGCTTAGTCGCGCGAGCATATTGCGCATGGCTTGTGTGGGCCCAGAGTTGTCACACAGCATAGCATATGGGTCAGCACTAAACGCACGACCGTATATCGAGGTGGATCCTGGACATTTGCTGCTTATGCGGTGTGTTGACGAGGGCTTCAGCCCATTAAGGGTGGGTGAGTGTAATACTCCAGCCCGATCTGTTGCGAGGCCCATGTAGATGTGATGGTGAGATTAGTCCCATATTGTTAGTTGATACAGAGTTGTAGTAGCATATAATGCCTGTTGGAGTCAAACATAGCATCCCGGGTTAACCCTTTTGGACGAAGCAAGACCGAAAAGTCTAAGTGGGTGTTGTGCATGCGTGGACCAGCCCCGTAGGTGGGCTAGGCTCTAAGCAATTTTGCGCCAAAGTGTTACACCTTTCCTGGAGCAATATAAGGAAAATGATGTGCGGCCTGATAAGAAAAAAGGGGAGGAGGCCGAGCTGCCGCCTTGCAGCGGTTTGCTAAAAATAGGCAATCATGAATTGAACAATAGGTTTTTGAGTTTGCTCTGCGGTTTCTAATTTATCAGTAGTGCATTGTATATCATGTAGGTGGCCAATATCTTTTTACTTCCATGTAAGCTTCTCACATGACAAAATAGCGCACAAAAGAATGCACCGAAGTTTTGTTCTGAACCTTGGATGTTCCGGTGTTGAACACCCTGGTCTCACGGAATCTGTATGCTACTAACCAATATTTGCTATATATTTTAGCAAAATTTTGTTTTAGAAACGTACATCCAGGCAGTTTTATCACATAGCATATTACAAAATATACGGATGACATCACTGGGCATGCATATGAACTATGATCATTCAAGCACCTGCCTCCTCCAGATTGAAATTTTGGCATTTAGCTCGCTTATTTTAATTTCAAAGTCGACCTTATCTCTGATGATGAACTTTTTGGCTTGACCGCTTGAGAGGTTTGAATCTGTATGTTGAACCTGGAGCCAAAAAACAATTGTACAATTGGTGTCTTGCTGGTTTGTTGTTCCTGTGGAACGCTTCGCCTCATGCTCTAAAAGATTATATCTACCTTATATCATTCCTAAACACTTTACCTTATTTGACCTTTGATCACCTAGACTGTGGATTCCATGGTTGATGTTGGATCACCTACGCACCAATAGACAATCAAACAATTTTCCAAGAACAGATATATTGCAACTTGACCCAACTTAGTGCACAATCACCTATCCTAGCCCGTGACATCGCGGGAACGTACCCATAGTAGTAAATACAATGCAAATCACGGCAATCAAATATTCCTGCACATAGGGGCATAGAGCTCATAAACACTTTGAGCTAGAAAAAAAAAAACTGAAGGGCTCGTTCACCGAATACTGGAAGAGCGTCAATGTATTCAAGCCAAAGAATTTCGAAAGAACTAAAATTGAGTTCAGGGTACTCCCTCCGTTATGAAGCGGTATTTGTTTTGGATATTGACATGGTCATCAAAATAGAACATTGACCATAAAAAACTTTTAAAAATTTATTTATAAAGTATTAAAAAAACATAATACTATGAAAGATCTTTTTAAGACGAATCTATCTATACGATTTTTATGATCGCAATCTAAATAGTTTAAAAATTCTTTATGGATAAAGTTTTAAAACTTTGACTTAGGACAATTCTAAAACGACTATTATTTCATAACGGAGGGAGTATAAATTTTGAGCTTATATATTCAATCACACAAGAATAGCAAAAGAAGGAAGAATGACCAAACTCAAGCATTGTCTTGAGCAGAGCCCGACTCTTCCTGATTCTACAACCAACGTGTTGCATTTCATATACTTCAGAAATTATACTAACAAGAGAAGCTACATCTGTTTATGCATTGATCACTTCTTTTTAACATTTTTGGCATGAATAGTATCTTCTATTAGCTGGAAATATTCAAAATAAAATATCTCAATTACAAGGACCATTATAGGCTGCATTTGACAGACCATGACAAGGACCAGAGATTCACACATGCTCTGCATTTGACAATCATGGTGGGCATCATCCAACTGATTACTAAAAGCAAACCCCATAATAAGAATCTACCATACCGCAAACTCATAGTTTTTGCCAATAACACCACCTCAACCCCACGAAAGATAACCTAGCCAGCAAAAAAAAACCATTTCGTTTTTGTACTAAAATCTAAAATCCCAATGAACACCATGAGGAACGAGTGACCACAGTGAGTGATTGCATGAGTGTACGCAGTGCTTGATTGCACAGTAGTCGTTGCCTTTAACAAAGAGAACATATCCTGTGCAAACGCCCTTCCCATGCAAACGTCGTGTAAACCAACTAGCAAAAGTCATGAAAAATTCTGAAAAAATTCATACACGTACTTCAAGTCATACTCCACCTATATATAAAATTTCAAGTTCAAATTCGTTATATTTAAAGCACAGCAAAAAAGAGAAAATTCTGACAGATTTATACTAAAAAATCTGTCAGAATTTTCTCTTTTTTGTTACTGTTTAAATATAGCGAATTTGAACTTGAAATTTTATATATAGGTGGAGTATGACTTGAAGTACATGTATGAATTTTTTCAGAATTTTTCATGACTTTTGCTAGTTAATTTGCACGGCGTTTGCATGGGAAGGGCGTTTGCACAGGATATGTTCTCTTTAACAAAAGCCTTGTAAACAAACGCAGCAATTAGTGTAAAGGCTGATGATTTCTTGAACACCCGCGTTCTTGCAACCAATTGTGAACTGAGAAGGTGAGCAGCATCAGAAGTCCAGAACCGTACGTACCGTGGGCAGCAATGCCCGGCTCCACACCTGGCCGCGTCTCCCCGCAGCAGAGCACACTGCGGCGGCCGAACGGAGACACGCCGTCGCACGCACGCCAGCTCGCGGAAGGCGGCGGCAAGGCATAGCGTCGAACAGGTGGTGCGCGCCTGGTCTCCAGAGCTCGGCGTTCGCCCGGGAGCTTGATTCCGCGAGCGGCGCGAGCACGGCGGCGAAGGCGCAGAGCGGCGGAAGCGCCCGCCTTCTAGATGTTGCTGAAGTTGATCAGCTTCTTGGATCCGTGCACCCCTTCCTTCCCCATCCCGATTTTTGGAAAGGGAAAACTAGCCGTTGCAATCCGATTTCGGGAAGGAGTAGGCCACGCGCCACCGCCTTGGCGGGAGCCCTCGCGGCCTCGCCTCCCCGGTCTATATAAGCCCCCGCGCGCCAAAAAAAATTCGCCAATTCCCCTCTCTCCCCTCAGATCTGCATTTCTCCTCCGAATTCTCCCAAACCCTAGGTCTGCGCTTCCAAGCAAACCCTAGGTCTGCGCGATGGAGGCGGCCGCGAGCGCCGTTCAGGTCCCGCCGGGCTTCAAGTTCAACCCCGACGACGACGAGCTCGTGGAGCACTACCTCGTCCCGCGCCAGCGCGGCCAGCCGCTCCCGTTCGAAGGCATCATCATCGAGGCCGACCCGCTGGGCTCGCCGCCGTGGAAGCTTCTGGACAAGTACGGGCGCAAGGACGTCGCCTTCTTCTTCGCGGCCGGCCAGGCGGTGAGCAGCAACGGCAAGGGCGGCCACCAGAAGCGTACCTGCGAGGGCGGCGGGTGCTGGAAGAAACAGAAGGGCGTGGAGGGCAGGGCGCGCCTCGCCTTCACCGGCGAGGAGGTCGTGTGGCGCAACGACGCGCTCAACTTCCACGCCGAGGGCAAGGACGGCAGCACGGGGTGGGTTATGCACGAGTACACCATCACGGCCCCGCCGGAGCTCGCCTCATCGCCGTTGAGGGCATATCGCATCCATTTCAGCAGCCACGGCCAGAAGCAGAAGAGGGAGTCGCAAGGTTCGCGCGAGGCCGACGACGTCGACGTCGGTGCGCGCACCGCGCAACGCGGCGGAACAGCACAGGATCCTGGCAGTGGCATCATCTCGCCGCCGGCGCCGACCATGGGCGAGTGCATCGGGGCATCGGCAGGGGCGCCATCCTCGGAACTGGAGTACTCCTTGGCACACTTGGATTTCGACTTCGAGATCCCGGAGAACATCGACGAGCTACTGCAATACATCAACTGCGAGGACTAGCGCTGTTAGGGCAGCTTGCATTGGCGCAAGCAAATGTAATCAATGTTCTACATCAGTTCGTTGTCGTTCCAAAGATACATGTGACTCCGATATTGTAAATTTATAGTACTCCGTAACAAATAATACTGTTCTTTTTTATGCTGGAATTTCTGTGCATGTTCTTGTTTAATCCTTATATAATTCCTGTAACTCAAAAGTCCTTCGATGAAGCACTTGCTTGGATAGTTGGATCCTATATTTTCTTCTTGGTAGTACGAAGTACTGATATGTAGTTAGTGACGCATGATGGTCGCGGGCCTGACCGGCCAAATTGAGTAATTAACCAAACACAGTTGCAGTCACGTAGCAAGCAGTGAAGAGGTGTATCGTAGAAACTGCATGGAAGACGAATCAATATTATCATCGGCACACCATCACCATTGCCGCACTTGTGCTACATGCACCTCCTTTTCAACTAAAAAATGATTTACATACGTAAAGCACTATTCCTCTATCATATGATGATTTACACCGTGCTATCAAATAAATCTGAATTAACCCAAGAACAAGAGATCAGAGTAACTAGCATGGCGTACAATGTAAAGCTCGCACAGAAGGCACTGCTATGCTACCCTTGGTTTGGCCTGTACATGATCTTCCACATCTCTAAATCCTTGCCCCTTTCGTATTCTCTGATGTACTGAGGAACCTCGGCAATATCCATTGGCTCTCCAACAAAACCAGGCTTGATACCACCATGGCCTCCGCATTCTGCGGACAAATGAATCGAAAGGAGAGGATTGAGGAAATGCGACAGCGCTTGTTTATGTTAGCTGAGCAGAATGCAAGGCAAAAGGTTTACCATCTCGAACAATGAACAAACTTCGGAAGCGCTTGTAACCATTGGCCACAACGTCCAGTTCATCCAGATTGAAGTTGTATCTCTTCTCCAGGGTCAAGTATAACACCTACCGGATACAAAGAACTCTGATTCTTCTCTTTGGGGAGCAATCTTAGCTCGAATGCTTAGAAACGAAGAGTGGGTGTTAAGTATGACGGTACCTTCTTAAGACCACATGACATCAATTTCTTCATCGTGTCAAAGAACAGATCAGTGAGATCATCGCTGTAGATAACATCCGCTGCAAATAGCACTGTTGCTTTCTCAGCCTCCTCGATTTCACTTTCAGACCATACGTATCTTGAACTACATTGGAGAACAATGTAACTCAAGCTCAGGCTTAGTACTGATAGAAGGCTTTTCAAAAAACTGAAAACATGCAAAAGCAATATTGATTTTATATACATATACATACGTACGTACGTATACGTACATACGCATGCATGCATGCATGCATGTATGTATGTATGTATGTATGTATGTATGTATGTATGTATGAGTTGGAATGCTCGATCCAATGCCCGTGTCCACACAAACCATTCTTTATAATTAACAGACAGTGGTAAAGCAACGCATGATACTCATATGCATTTCCTACTTGAAATCTTGAACATGCTCTGTAAGGATACTGTGTTGTGATGCATAATAAAGGGAAAGTGGGATCAATTGGTGCAGAATGAAACCTTGAATCAGATGGATCACTTGTACCCAGTCCCAGTGGAGGAGGCCACGACATTTTCCAGTCCAGTTCCCGTACCAAGACTTTAGCTTCATCAAACTTTAGCAGGCTAGAGTTGAGACTAACATTAGCCAAGCAATTATTGAGGATATCTGTGCCTCTATCTGTTCATTCCCATAGATAAAATAAAATTTCAAGGACTGAAGATAACAGGAAAAGAAATCTGACTATCCCATGTTTTTTCTGGGGTTGCATGTGTTGAGGGATGCCAAATTATGTCATATACTACACACAACATCGTAAGCCTTATGTCAATCCAATATTCAGATATTGTAAATAACTAGGAGTTAGGACAGCAACAGACAATTCTACTACCAAACTGGAATCAAAATTGAAAGGAGGCCTAAGTACCTGTAATGAAAATTCTTCTAGCAACCCGAGCTTGTGCCAACCCTACAAAACCTGGCAAACATCCTACGGTTACATGATTATCAATTGGAGTAACCTGGGAACAAACCACACAATGTCCTCAGAACGTTTCTAAAAAGAACAGAAAGCAATGCACAAGGACTCCCTAAGAACTAAATTTCACATCGAATCAACACCTGTCCCAGCACCGATCTCGACGGCAGTAACACCATCGAATTCCGATGACGTAAAGCTTTTGTGCAACACAAAGTCAGCTAATAGCAAGGCTGCCTTCCAAATCTGTAAACCACCAACAGAAGCATGTCACAACTGAAAGGAAGAAAGCAATGAAACTAGAAATGGAGCATGGAAGAAATTACCACCTGAAGGCCGACGCTTTTAAGCGACGAAGTGACACCGTGCTGCACGGTAAGCACATAGCCCTCGCTTCTTCTACCTGCAGATCAAGCAAGATTAAGTGCAGAATTCACCCATCATTACGGAAACAAAAACATGCAGTAGCAAACGCCTCACCGTCTTTCTTTCTTCTTCTCCGTCTCCGGTCGAGGACTAGGTCCCCATCCTCATCCACTGCGACAGTGTCAAGGGAATCACCTTCCCAAAACACACCACAACAAGCAATCCATTATCCATCTACTCCACACACCACCATCTACACTACGGCAGTACGACCAGCAATCAATGCAAAACACAGCCTGGCTCCCACACACTTACAAGAACTGCTCGCCGCCGCGGCCAGCTCGCGCTCACCGCCACGTTCATGGTCGTCGCCGCCGGATGGCACTGACAACAAGTCAACAACGATTCACACTTGATGACAAGCTAAACCACGGCAAGTCCCAGCCAATCCCGCCTCAGTTTGGCACCGGGGAGCGGTGCTGGGAAGGTGCATGACGAAATGCGAGTGAGAGGTGGCCGAGTAGGCGCTACCTAGCGGCCGGGAGGAGAAGCTGAAGCGGGAGACGTACAGGCCGGAGAAGCGGGGCGGGCAGCCGAGGTGCACCTCGCTCATCACCTGCTCCTCCTCCTCCACCGCCGCTGCATCCGCCTCTCCTCTTCCCCCAACTCCGGCTTCCATTGCAGCTTCGAGTTCGCTGCTGTAGAAGCTTGTGTGGTTTTACTGGGCCAGACATTGGACACTCGGAATTGGGCCGTGTGTTGGGCCAGAGTATAAGTTCGTATTGCCGTAGGAAAATGAATTTTTATTTTTTTTTATAACAAGTCAACAACGATTCACAACAAGTCAACAACGATTCACAACAAGTCAACAATTGGATATGGTATGATATTAAACTTCAAATTTTCTTGCAAATTCAAAATTCAAAAATTGGAAGTTTAATATTTCATACCATATCCAATTTACACGAAACAAATTTTAAAATTCATGTAAAATCCTAAAGAACCCATTTTTCAAACTTAAAATTTTTGAAATTCAAAGTTCAAAATTTTAATACCAATTCAAGTGTAAAATCGAAATTCAAAATTCAAAAAAATTTAAATAAATTGAAAGTTTCAAAAATGGTTTCTTTAGGATTTGACATGAATTTTAAAATTTGTTTCGTGTAAGTTGGATATGGTATGAAATGTTAATTGATATAAGAAGTTCAAACTCGCTGGAATTTACTGTAGCACAGAGGCTGGTCGTGCGTTGGTTTCACGATCACGGCTGCTCCCTCATGCACGTTCCTCTCAGCAGCCTGTCCTGCTTTCAAAGTGCGACAGGGCAACCTGTCGTGAATTGGAAGTGCGACTGGCGCTATTTGTGTCTAAATTTCAATCCGACACATAATTTTGCATAAACGAATAAATATAAATATAAAAAAAATTCTAGGAAAATCGCGCCGTTCAACTGCTCCTCACCTATAAACAACCTATCAATAGAAACCACCTGGCTTCCTACTCAGCATGGTATTCATAAAGATAAATTTCAAAATTTTATATAAATCATACAGAGCTTAGAAAAGGACACTAAAAATACATAAAAAAAATCAAAAAAACGTGTAGAATGCAAATATATAATTAAAATATTATGTTTCTATAGAAACTTGCACACAATTTGTTTTTGCTTTACAATGTCTTCTATTGATTAAATGAATCAAATATTTAGGAAAAACTAGTTTCAATTGTGGGAAAATTGGAGAAAAATAAGAAAAAAAAAATAAAGATGCTAGTTTTACCTTTCAATTTAAAATTTTAAATACAAATTCAAAGTTAGTTTTACCTTTTAATTGTAATATGTTTTTAAAAAAAATTGTAGGTTAAAGTAACATCCTTATATTTTTTTTATTAATTTCTTAAACATCCCAGAAGGTAAAGTAATTTTCCTTGTTTGTATAGAAGTGACACAAAACCTTTTTAAATACTTGATTAATTTAACCAATAAAATATGTTCTAAGACAAAAATACTTTTCTATACTTTTCAGGGTCGATGTGGTGTATCATGTGTGTGCTTCGATATCGTGGTTTGTGCTAATTACCGCCCCCTCCCCCTTGTATGAGTTTGGGCTTTAAAATAGATAGTTTGAGAAAAATCATTATGCTCTTGGAGGAGCATTGAGCTTGGTTGTTTCCATATATGCGCTTTACTTACTAGTGAAATTTTGTGCTACTTATCCTGCAACTTTTTTCCCCCTGCGCTTAGCTGGTATGCGGTTGCCAATTAAGCTCTGAGATTTGTGTCGAATGGCTTAAAGCTTAATGCTGGTTTAGGTCTTTGACACAAAGACATCTAAAAGATACCATATTGAGTCGATCCAAGTCAAGGGCAGAGGAATGGAGGAGATTGAAGGAAAGGAGAAGGCGGTGGAGGAATTGGAGTCGGGGCAGCATGACGACTCCAGGGACAGCCGCGCGCCACCTCCAAAACAGCACCATCGTGAAGACACTGGGTTAGTCAGCGACCACAATACCATCCATGACATCGTTGACGACACCCAACAACAGCATTTGGGATGATCCTATTGGCAACGCCATGCTGATCTCCTGCATGATTTCTCCTAACAAGACGAGGATTCAAGAGGAACACCCTCATGGCATCAGGTCTTGCGTCGCTCCACATCGAGTACACACACGGCGACCGCAAACATCGACATCTGCATCCTCATCGGCGGCTGCTTTGCAACAATACAAGATCATCGTGCTTACGACGTGCTCATGGTGATGTGTTTTGTCTTCAACGTCGACGACAAATCCATGGGCCTCATTGTGTTGGTCAACGTCGCGCGAAATCTCCTGGGCTTCAACCTTGAGGACAAGGTTGATTTGAAGGGGAGTAATGTTGCGTGCAGGCCCAAAAAGGCCCATGAACAGTACCCACGGGTACGATAGCGACATGAACAATAATGTACTGTAGCACGTGGCCCTGGTTACAACTGTTTTAGTATATTATGTTAGTTAACTGTTTTAGTATATTATGTTAGTTTCCATCTATTCTTTTCTTATAATTCAAGTCAATATTTTTTTTAGGATCCAAGTAAGTACTCCCTATAAAAAAAGGGTCATATATATATTTTATTATCATCCAAACAATGAAGTAAAATTGAGATCTAGATCTCATAGACGGTGGTTCCAATAACAGCCAAAGACGGTAGCTTCGACAACAGCTCGTCTCGCCTACGTTAAGGGCCATATCCCCTATTGCGTGCTTGCACGTAACATGGTCATACTGGTTTCTAACCATGGAAAATACTATTAGTTCACACACTTGACTCAGCATATACTCAGATATATTCAGATATATCGATCACTGGTTATAACATGAAAAATGTTTACACTTTACATCACCTCGGTGTTCAAGCTCAGTAAGTACAGAGAAAGGATTAAACTCCATGAAGACAAATTACTAAGGGATTGACCGATTGTTAAAAACATCATTGGATACAAATGACAGCAAAGTTTACTTAGCACATACATATGAAAAAGAAAACTAACAGGCTAAAACCTCTAATGCTTAGGAAAGCAGCTCATTTGATACTGAGGGGTCTTGTAAAGATAAATGCAAAGCAGCATGTATGGCCAAAAGAAAAGATCTGAGTGATAAATTAGTCAAGTTCTTAATAGACAACGTCCTGAGTACCTTTTCCAATCTCTAGCAGCCGGCACAAATCAAGGCCTATGTATTTATTTCTTTAAGAGCCCACCATTCTGCTACCTTATATAATTGGTACTGGAAGATATGATCTGTCATCTGATAAATGTGACATATCTCTGATACTTTGTCTTCTTCTGCTTCATTTTGTGACTTTGCCTCCTATAATCTGAGTCTGTCAAAGTCAAACCTGAAGTTCCACTTTTATCATTTATAATGGGTCACTAATCGGTGTTTTCTCTTATGCTCAGTTTTCATGAAAGTGCTACACACTTAGCAGGCAACAAAGTGGTGCTAGGGCAACTAATCCACCTAGGTGGGCTATATGGGAAATAAAACTTAGAAGCATTTGGCTAACTCAGTACGAAAAACTTCTCTGTACTCATAAGTCATAAGATTATCTGTACATTGGCTTCCTTCCTCTTCTTCCAACAGCTTGATCCTTCTTTCTGTCCATAGGCATTCACATCGTTTTTCTGCTGCTTCATACTTGACTTCGGATTGAACTTCAACATTGTTGCAATATATGAAGCCATCTATCATGCTATCCTGCAAAATGAATGATCCACATTGATTAGCCAAGCATTTCAGTCGGCAAAGAAAACCCGAAATGAGGTAGCAGCCAATGGACCATTCAACATCAACATCCACACATTGCTTGCCCCAAAATGCAGCTCCCTATCATTAGGATTTAGGAACCTCTGCATTAAACCTCTTAATGCAACTGCAAACAGACATAATGGTAAAAATAAAGAAAATTCAACGCAGACAACCCAAAAAAAATCAGAAAATTTAATTAATGAGACGTATTGTACACAAACTGGATTGCCTTGAAATAAGTTGGCTTTCCAGAAACTAAATAGAGAAGTATTCCAATTTGTGATCATTACATAGCATGGAATCCTCCAATGAAAATCTCAAGCAGAAGGTGGTGGCAAATCATAACACTGCTTGGCAAGGCTAACACATTGCAACCAATGTAACAGCTCCGCATTAGGGTCCTTCTCCAAGACCACATCTCTAACAGCAATCTGGATTGCACCACGGTACATGACAATCCTCCCACGAACCCTCAACAAAATGCCAAGACTCACCACCTCTGACATTTTCAATGCCATCTCTGCAGTCGGATCAAAATCAGATGTCCCAGATGAACTGCTTACATTTAAATACTGGTGGTTCAGCCACAAGACACATGGGACACAATCAGTGCCATCATCGACCAGGAAGCGGAGGAACTTTTCCTTACGATCGCGTGAAACCACAACTCCAACAAGCTCGACACGAGCAACTGTACGGCCACAGCGAGCAAAGGAAGGTGGTGAAGTGTGTCGTACAGTAAGGGAGAGAAGGTCGGCAGCCAGAAGCTTCATGTGCACAAGATGAAGAGAGTCCATGCAAACGTTGCAGACAACCTAATTTTAGAAAAGGAATGGAACTTGAGCTTTACAAATGTTGTGATACAGAACGAGAAGGAATGGAAAAAAAGAAAGTAGATGTCCTTATGTAAGGAAAAAAAACATAATGAGGCCCAGATGCAACAGCAAGCACACCGTGCAGCAGTTCTCGATGAATTCTAATCCCACAGGGTCATCAACATTTACCTCTAAAGCTAGATTATCAAAAACTAATCAGGGTTGCCAGTTTGATGAGAAACTGGAAAAATTGGTGACTTTTATTAAACTTCATTCCTAGCCTACCCCAACTTGTTTGGGACCTAAAGGCTTTGTAGTTTTTGTTTTTGTTTTTGTTGTTATTGTTGTTGCTACCGCTGCAATCGACCCTGATGATCTATCGGCATACTTATGAAATAAGAAACTTATGCATGTAATTGCTTCATAATTCTGATTGATCATTTTAGTAGGTGGATATACATCAATGCATTGTTGTTTCATGTTCCAACTGGTGCAAGTTTTGCTTGAAAACAGTCTATGAGAATCTCTGTACATCAGATAGGTATATAAAAACAATGAGCATCAGGGAAAAGCATTTCATGACAGCCCCTGAATAGGAAAATTTTCCATTTGCCACCAACTTGCTGTTATATGATTTCCACTAAAACAAACCCACGCAAGCACACTTGGTGGCAAATCAGCAAACGTGTACTAGGGATTCCGCTGTCAATTGGATTTGATTACTTTTCCCTTAAACTATTTCATGGGTTTGAGGAACAATAGCAGTCAGCCACGGCTAGTAGCAATCAGACACTACTCTACTAGCGCCTTCAACGAGTGTAGACACGTTCTGCAGCAAATTACCGTCTTGGAATGAAGGGATAAAAGCAGGCGCTCTGACCTGATACACTATTCTTTTTTCAGTTCAAAATGAAGCCCCAAATACACTATTCAGAGGATGACTGTCCAGTTACAGCGCCAGATGGCTTCCCCAAAGATGATGAACTTCAATTTGAGATTGAGATGTTAGATTTCTTTAAAGCCAAGGTTAGTCTCATTAAATGTTGGCTTGGTGACATCAACTTCTGAATCGTGATGTCTAAGCAGTCCTAGTAAATTTCCATCCATTAGTTTCACTTTTTGTTGCTGAACATTTTTCCAGTATGTTATGAGTTATGGAACATTATGCAATTTATGTTAAGACTTTGTGCCCAATATAAATTACAAAGAGGAGCTCAGGACACAAAACCAATGGTCATGCTCTACAAATGAAGTCATAACCATTAGGATTTAAAAAAAAACATGGCCCATTGGAAACAATAGCTTCAAATAAGAACAAATTTAAATGCCTTGATGGATATTAAATTGTACTAAAGACTCTTCACAACTTATATGTGTGCCAGTATTCAGAAAACATAAAATGCATTGCATTAATCATCTTTCCTTATATAAAAAAAATGACATCTATTTTGAAGATATCCAGTGAATGGAATTTCAGTTAAGAAACCTAGTTTATACAGCTGAAGTACCTTTAATGATTGTATTCAAAAGCACTCCGCAGACGGAATTAGCTAGCACATTCACTGCTCTCTCAACAGATTCAGATAATATGGTATTGTCATCAGAGAAATAAAACTGTAAGCATGGAACCTTAGGTTGCTTCCCATCAATCGGCTTCTGTGTGAATGAACAATCGCTGCCAAGTAAGGACGAAAAATTGAAACCAGTGGGGGAGCGCAGCGCCGGCGGGGGACGGGGGACGGCCGGTGCCGGTGGGGGATGCTGGCGGCGCCAGCCGGGGAGGCGAGTGGCTCCAGGACGCAGCGGCGCCGGCGGTAGATGGCCGGCGCCGGTGGGGGATGGGCGGCGCAGATGGGGGAGGCGGCGCCGGCGGGGCACACAAGCTAAACCACGGCAAGTCCCAGCCAATCCCGCCTCAGTTTGGCACCGGGGAGCGGTGCTGGGAAGGTGCATGACGAAATGCGAGTGAGAGGTGGCCGAGTAGGCGCTACATAGCGGCCGGGAGGAGAAGCTGAAGCGGGAGACGTACAGGCCGGAGAAGCAGGGCGGGCAGCCGAGGTGCACCTCGCTCATCACCTGCTCCTCCTCCTCCACCGCCGCTGCATCCGCCTCTCCTCTTCCCCCAACTCCGGCTTCCATTGCAGCAGCTTCGAGTTCGCTGCTGTAGAAGCTTGTGTGGTTTTACTGGGCCAGACATTGGACACTTGGAATTGGGCCGTGTGTTGGGCCAGCGTATAAGTCGTATTGCCGTAGGAAAGGCCTTGTTTGTTTCAGATTAAATTAAATTAAATGAAAGTTTGTTATTTTTGTATAAGCCAAATGATGTAATGTTTTGTAGTCATTCTTATGGGGTTTTAAATAGTACTTTTTAAAGTTTGTAAAATATTTTTTCATAATTTTTTGAACTCGTTAAGACGTATTTTGAGGGGATCACAAATTTGCTACAGTAAAACGCAGCGCTACATTAATCTAAAACAAACAAGGCCAAAATCGCGTCGTTCAACTGCTCCTCACCTACAAACAACCTATCAATAGAAACCACCTGGCTTCCTGCTCAGCATGGTATTCATAAAGATAAATTTCAAAATTTTATATAAATCATACAGAGCTTAGAAAAGGACACTAAAAATACATAAAAAAAATCAAAAAAACGTGTAGAATGCAAATATATAATTAAAATATTATGTTTCTATAGAAACTTGCACACAATTTGTTTTTGCTTTACAATGTCTTCTATTGATTAAATGAATCAAATATTTAGGAAAAACTAGTTTCAATTGTGGGAAAATTGGAGAAAATAAGAAAAAAAAATAAAGATGCTAGTTTTACCTTTCAATTTAATTTTTAAATACAAATTCAAAGTTAGTTTTACCTTTTAATTTTAATCTGTTTTTAAAAAATTTGTAGGTTAAAATAACATCCTTATATTTTTATTAATTTCTTGAACATCCCAGAAGGTAAAGTAATTTTCCTTGTTTTTATAGAAGTCATACAAAACCTTTTTAAATACTTGATTAATTTAACCAATAAAATATGTTCTAAGACAAAAAAAAATACTTTTCTGTACAAGTACGCACACAAACATTATCTTTTATTGCATATTAGATTGTACGCATTTTTTATATTTTTATTTTATTTTTTAAGCAACCTATGATTTTATATAACTTTTTAGGATTTATTTTTATGAACGCAATGATGACTTACACCACGTTATATAAAATTAGTATATTTTTGTTTAATATAAATAGGTGGGGGAGTTTGGATATCTCGTTTTGAAATTAAAGGGTAAAACTGAACTTTCCTAATACTCCGTACGTGGAATTAAATGCCGTATCGCGTCGCGCACTTGCGCCTTCCCTCGGGCCTCGGCGACGGCGGCGACTCGACGGCGGGAAGGAGCAGCCCCGCCGCCGCGAGCTCCCCGAGGTGAGACTCCAGGTCACGGCTGCTCTCTTCTCCCATCGCTCCGATTTACGCTGGGCAGGAAGCACGCGCACCGCGAAGACGCTGGCCGAAATCTGAAATCGAGCCATTCTCTCGTAAAGCGGGCGCTAAATCTGATCTGATCGCGCTTTGGTTGTTGCTGCGGAGCGCGTGCTGTTGTTGGGGAGAATTTGAGGCAGGGAGGCTAGCGGGTCAACGTACTGGTAATGAAACTGGAGTGCCCGATTTGGGAAGCGATGAGGATTTGGTAGAGAGCACGGCGTACTTAGTAGTAGCAGAAGTGGCTGAAAAATTGGCGTGAAAGTATGATGCGGTAATTTGTTTTATGAAAGAGATTTGAATGTTAATGCAAACCTAGAGGTAAAAATGAAAAGCACTAGTGTCCAGTGAAATTTTGCCTTCTTTTCCATTTGTTGCTGTCGAACTGTGGCGTTGTGGCGTTCCGTGGCTCTGTGGAATTGTGGATCAGGGTGTGGCACTGTGGCGTTCTGTACAATGCTAGATCGAAGGTTATTTGATTCAGGGTCGATGTGGTGTATCATGTGTGTGCTTCGATATCGTGGTTTGTGCTAATTACCTCCCCCTCCCCCTTGTAAGAGTTTGGGCTTTAAAATAGATAGTTTGGGAAAAAGCATTATGCTCTTGGAGGAGCATTGAGCTTGGTTGTTTCCATATATGCGCTTTACTTATTACTAGTGAAATTTTGTGCTACTTAGACCATCTCCAACGGTGTCTCTTCACCTCTTATTTTCTCTTCGCGAAGAGATTTTGGTTCTCTTTGAAGCTCCAATGGATTCTCTTCACCGTACTCTTTGTGAAGAGTTTTCTCCCTTCATTCTCCTTAGAAGGAGATTCTCTCTCCAATCTCTATGTGAATCCCTTCGAAGGGATTCTGTTGGAGATGGTAAAAAATAAAGAGATGAAATATAGGGAAGAGAATGGGGAAGAGAATGAAACGAAGAGAAAATGGTTGGAGATGGTCTTATCCTGCAACTTTTTTTCCCCTGTGCTTAGCTGGTATGCGGTTGCCAATCAAGCTCTGAGATTTGTGTCGAAGGGCTTAAAGCTTAATGCTGGTTTAGGTCTTTGACACAGAGACATCTAAAAGATTTCTTGAAGGAATACTAGAAACAAGCTCCCATGCCTTAATGATGCTTCAGGTATTTGACACATACAAATACCAACAGATTTCTTGAAGGAATACTAGAACCAAGTTTCCTTATCCTCTGCCCTTTACATGACTGTAAGAATATATCCAATGGACAATTTTTCATTTTGTGCATATATTGATATGGTAAACTAGAACCACTCGCATTTTCGTATTGGTTATTCATGGGAAGCTCATTCCGTTTTACTCCTGTTTGTTGGCCTTTCCGAACTGTTCATCCTTATCTCTAACAGTCCGATCCTGAGTTCATGAATACTACCCCCTGTTGATGCCCTCCCCTGTATGATGTATAGCAATATGAGGAAGCTGGAAAGTTGAAAAAGGAAGTGTTTCAGTAGGTATGTTAATTGTATTTCACAACTGGTTTGGTGGGTTAGGGGTGCTCCAATGTTAATTTTTTCTTCAAGAAGACATAATTTTTTATTGCCTTACAGGTAATTTTTTGTCCCTTTTTTTTTCTAGTACCTGATTAATGGCAAATTACCTCCTTTTTGCATCTACTTTCTCACTCTTTTGCACTTATATGTAAGCCTTTGCCATGTCTGTATCGACATTATAGAAGTTACAAAGAACACATGGTGTTTGGCTAATTGAAGAAAAAATATTGTCATAAAAGGTTTAGGTTTGTTCATAATTTAAAACTGTTAATACATATACTACCTCTTGTTTAGCTCAGTACTACTTCTTAGTTTTCCCCCTTTTACTGTTTAAGGCCCATATAACTGCTAAGCAGTTATCTGGCATTTAACCCTCCTGTACACTTATTTTCTGGCATTCATAACACAAGGTAACCAAATACTGCTGGTCCTTATGTGAGTACCATATCCCTGCCAATACTGTTGATCTGCTGATTTTAATCTCCCCAGCTTAGCTACAATCTTATCCATTTAATGCTTGTCTTGCATACGATGCGAAAAGGACGAGAAAGAAATAGTTCTTGTCTATCATTTTGCTTTAATGTCTATCAAATTTTATATCTTTGTTCACCTTCCATCTACTTGTGAAACCTTTGCGTTGTACTTGTACAAGTTGTGAGTTTGTCATACATTAAATAAAAAAGGAGAAGTGATCAAAATCATTTGGGTATTTCTTATGTTCCTTATTTTTTTTATTTTTTAAAAAGGTCGATCATGCTGGTCGTTGCTAATGCATATCAAACTTGAAGCCTCAAATTTTTTTTTTTTTGAGGATTACCAAAAGATGTTTACCCATATACCACATGAAAACTCCAATGAGTGCCTGCAAAGAGGAAAATGCTGGTCCTTAGATCTGTTGCAGTTTGGAAAAATTCTAATTAGGCTTTATGTCTCCTTTCATGAAAAGAGATGCTTTTAACAGTTGAATTGCAATTGTCAAGATGTGCCATTTTCTGAATTTCGTCATTTGGTATTGACTGTAAATCCCCATTAAAGTTGGTACTAATTCAATCTAGTCAGATGATGTTTAGGTGATTTTTCCTTTGCAGCAATGTATGTTTCTGAGTACCAAAATCAAGCTTAAGGAATAGCGCCGGGCTATTATGTTTCAAGGAAGTTGGCTGTGTGCAGACCCAAAGATCTAGGAGGACTGGGCATTCTGGACCTTCATCGTTTTGGTCGAGCACTTCGTCTCCGCTGGCTTTGGAATAATTGGCGTTCCGACGGCACTTCGAGCTCCTCAGATGCTATCTCGTTCACTGCGGCAGACCTTGCCCTTTTCAAAGCCTCCACCCGGGTTGTTTGTTGGTAATGGTGAGCATTTCAGTTTCTGGAAAGAC
>SPJY01003720.1:595492-707620 GCA_005191435.1 Raddia distichophylla
ATATTTATGGTAAGTTGTAAGTAATTTTAAGTACTTGACATATGTATTGAGTGTTTTTGGCCCTGAACTTAATTATTGATCAGACAGATCCTCAGTCCTCACCGCGTTCACAAGTGTTGTCAAACCTCAAATATGCTTCCTTTTGTAGACAATGCTGCTTCATTATGCACTGTACTGTGATTGCCTGACGTTTCTTCAGAAAGATCTTGCATCTGAAATTTTCATCGTGTAAATCTATGTGGTACAATTGTTTTCAGAATGCGCATGATGTTTTAATTTATTGCTTTGCGCATCATGAGTTCTTTTACTTTCTTTTGATATCAGTCGTTAAAGTGTCTTTCTGTTAATCTTTGTAGCTTAAATTGTTCTTGTCATTCAAGGAATCAAAACATAATTACCTGAAGATTTGCTTAGTGTGCACTGAAATCAAACTGAACTTTAATATCACTTTCCTATTGCCCCCATGAATCTCTTTGCAGTTGAGAAAGCTCTGTGGCAGTTGTACTCTTTTTGTAACTCAAGATTTTGGCGCGTTGCTTGCACCTTTTGATACAGCCATACAGGTAACAATCACTACAAATTCAAACAGGATCAGGACTAACTATGTTCCAAACGCACCCTGTGGAACGTTGGGTTTGGTGGACAAATAAAGGAGCATCGTACTGTTGCATTGGCTACTTCTGGGGAGCTGCTCCTTTTGTAGAATGTGATTCCCTCCTTGCACACACACTATGCACATTTCATGGCAGAGAGCATAAAAGCAAGCTGCATTCCGGTTTTAAGTGCCTGACAACTGTTATCCCCGGTCCTTTCCATATTCAAGTCGAAGAGAATCGGATCGATTGGGATAGAAGTTGCAGATCCTACTGAAATAAGTACTAGAATAGGCCAATAGGGTTACTTAAGCCTGAGCGCCTGGCAGAAGTAAGCCAGTCGAGGAAGTTCTTTCTTGGAGCCTCACATACTCTAGCTAAACACTCGAGATGTCATGAATCTAGTGAACGTTGTTCTAAAGTGAGCAGAGAAGATGTTCATAAGCTGTAGAATAACTTGTGCACGGTAGTTCTAGTTCTTTCACCTGACGTAAAAAAGGCAGTAAAGAGAGATCAATTTGTAGCATCTTCATCTGAAGTATACAGAGCTGCATGTAAAGGCATCATTACTTCTTTTCAGGGTTTTGCTGGATGGAAAGTTGTATATGTAGCTTTGACAAGGGGAACTGAACTGAAATGGGATTGAAGTGATTGTTTGTGCTGCTCTGGGAGCAAGATAGAGGCGTGATTGATGAGCAGTAAATAAGGACTGCACCAGCCCTGCAAGTCGCCTCAAAGGAAGACAGATAGAGGAGAGAGAGCACAGGAAGGAGGCAAGAAAAGGAGGAACAAGGACCTACAAGGTACTCTTGGATTGGCCTCTTATGGAAATATTTTGCGTCCTTGCATTTGATTCCTTTCCCTTCCCAGCTGTTTATGATGGACAGCACTGCTGGGAGATCCAACACAATAAAAGCCCCCTTCCCTTTGGCATCACTCACACATAAATACAAGCTACTCTCTTTCTTATTTACTTTACTCTCACTTTCTTCATCTTGCAATTTATTATGTATTACATCATTCTTACATAGAGCCTGCTTGTTTTTTTTTTCTGAGGAAGACTTATTATCCTGCAAAAAAAATGTAAGAGGATTCATTACACTGTCTCTTATAAATGTGTTCTATATCTCTTTTTTCTGGTCTTACTTTTCTTCTTCTTTTTAGCCTTTTTGTGCTTTTAAAGAACATAACTGGAGATACCTACCACAATGTTGACCTCACAAGCTAATATCTGAATGCGCCTTCACGGTTGCCTTTAATTTGATGCAGTATCAAATTGGTTAGTGGGAACAAATTGGCGATGGATTGAACAATTTGGTATGCCTGGCCTGGAGCGGTGTTTTGTCTGTAATTGATAGGTCATTGGGCCAACTTCTTATTTTCACATGCTAATTAATAATCTTGAACTGTGCCTCTTAAATAACATGACACCAACTGTTGTTACTCTTTAACCACAATCCTTTATGACAAGTTCAACAACTTTGCGTGATTTTATTATCTATATTAGTTGGACAATTCATACCCAAGCAATCTTCCTTTTTTTATTTCAGTTTCTACCCAAAAGAAGGATGCTCTTTTTAGGCAATCATGTTTGGGCACCTTCATGAAGGACGTGATGTAGCTTCTCTGTCTTTCTATGTTGGTTCAGTTCCATCTGATGCGTTTGCCTTTATGATTCAATATTGTTCTTTTGATAGCAATAACACGGCAAGAGAAATTTTGTGAGATGAAATATCTGACTGCCCCAGCGGACCAGCCCAACATGCATGATGTAAAAAAAAAAGTGTATCTGCAAAATTAATGAAGTACGTCCTCTGATTTATTACACCAGCCATCCCGTCCTATCATTCTAATAGGAGTACTAACACTGCTAAAGGACAGGAATTAGAAGGATGTTTCCTTGTTGCTGCGACAAGGAATCAAATTAACCAAGGACATGAGATCCATCCCATGAAACTTCAATAAACATAGATGCAGCCACATCCCAATCACTATTGAAAATACTTAAAAACTAAGAAGGAATGTCTCAACCGCTCCTATAGCCCTGCTATATATATAAAAAAAAACACTTTCACCTCTCTATTAATAATTTTCCATCTTGAGCAGTGAAGCATGCACCGGTCAGTACTTGACACCATGTATAACATCACTGCCTTTATTGTTAGGTAAGTCTCTAGCATGTTCTCTAAACCGTTCTTTAAAATACTATTGTGTGGACAATTTCAGCCTCTATACCCATGCAGCAAAGTCTATCTTAGCCTCTAAATTTAGAGACTCCCCTGTAGATGATGGAAATATAGAGAACGAATAGTGATTTAGAAAAGGGATATAGAGAACGTAAAGACAGGCCATATACTCAGTTGGAAATAACTTGATGTAAGTCACTTGATGCAAGTCAACATACTCATACTTTATTGGAAAAAAAGAACGAAAAATTAGTTAATGTAAGACTAACAATATACTTATGCTTCTACGTTATTCATGTGGCACACATATGCAAGAGCTCTAGCAAACACTTTGAATTTCTCCACTATTCCGCACGCACACTCTATACATCCTCTAAAATACTCTTACATTTTACTTTGTGTTCAAAGTTTTTTTTTTCGAAACTCCTCTATCCCTCAAAAGATAGATGAACAGGTTGCTACCATATGTTCTCTAACCCACGGGCTGATGGACCCGAGAGAAGGACACAGCAAAGAGAGAAAACAGCATATAATATCATCCATATTATATCTGTACTCCCTTCGTTTTTTTTGTTTGACGCTTTTGACTTTTGGGCACAACTTTGATCATTCGTCTTATTCAAAATTTTAGTGCAAACATGCAAAAAAAAAAATCATGTTTAAAGTACCTTTGCTGATAAAACAAATCACGATAAAATAAATGGTATTTACATAAATTTTTTGAATAAGACGAATAATCAAAGACGTATCCAAAAGTCAAAAGCGTCAAATAAAAAGGAACGGAGGAGTATGTTACTATGTACGTATAAATGTTTCGTGGATTCATGGTATTTTCGATCTGGCTAACGTGGGATGGGGCGGGGGAGCCGGGAGTACAAGGCGCCGCATCGATGGATGCATGGATCCCTTGAACTTGCACACGCTGGGGCAGACACATGGCATTGCTGTTTGCTCCCGCCATAAAAGCCTCTTTCACAGCGGCGCGAGCAAGTGGAGCTGGACGGTGGCCGGTGGGGTCATCCTGGGCGTGCATGCAGATGCAGCGAAGTGAATGGCTGCATGCATACTTGCATGTCTACTGTCTAGCTAGCCTTGCACCTAGATGAGGCGGCCGCCCTGCAAGAAATGTACTGCCTCAGTCAAGGCTTGCTTTGATGCGAAAGGATCAGGTTTTATAAGTTTCCATTAGTGGAATTATATGTATTATTGGCGTATAAAAGTTTTCACAACGTTACAACATGTTTATGCTGCTTCAAAGCGCTTTTGGTACAATGTAGTTTTGTGGTAATTGACAATGTAACAGAGAAATTTAAGAATTGAGGTCGACCATTAAAGCTCTTGGTATCTTAAAGCCTTACAAGTGGACCATTGTCAAGTCCAGATTCATATGTTTTTTTTTTATCTCCTGTTCAAAGTGGTCAAAATCCAGTTTCGACAGATAATGAGGCAATTTCAACACTAAAAACACCCTCCAAGGTTAGTGTAGGCTTCAAATTTTTTAGAAGTGGCCACTAGACATAGTTTCAAGAAGTCGATCGAGGTGTTCCAAGATCCTCCAATAAGTTAAGATTTCAAGAAGTCACGATGGTTTCAGTGACTCAAAATTCTACAGGTTTCATCACCACAAATGAGTGACTATTTGACACTCATGTGAAGTACGATATTAAGGGCGAAAGAAGATTTTAATAGACCACTGACAAATGAAGATTGAAATTTCACGTTCTCACTGATGTCACCGATAAAACTAATTTAGAATAGCGCCACCAATATCCCTCTTAATATCTTCTGCATTGTTAGGAGGGAGGAGGTCACTAGGCATGCTACAATTTATGTTTTCCTTACTCCTCTAATTTTGTAGTTCCGTTGAGATGGCGATAGGTCGGGATTGAAGTGGATGGCTTTGTGGGTGACGAGCGTGACCTTTGCAATATGAATACTTGCATGAATTATCTGGCTCATAGTAAGTCAAACTTGCGCAGGAGGTTCGCCAAGATCGAAGAATCGGACATGTTGAAGCCAAGGAAGTAGATGACAGGATGGAGAGGTTGGACGGAATCTACTCAATCTGCCATTTGCTCACGAAGCTTTGGCTAGATTGGAAATCGTAGAGGAAGAGTGTTAACTTATATAATTATATGCAATGCAATTATAATTGAACATGTATGAACTAATGAATCTGTATATGAATTCAAATGTTGGTTTAGTAACTGTTGACACCCAAATTTGGCAGAAAATCGGATATTCAGAAAAGCCGAATATGTTAAGATGTATTGGGCTGAATCGGATTTGGACCTTGTTGATGGTGGGAAGGAATACATGACAAAGCCGATGAAGGCGAGACTTCGGAAGAGATACAATCCGATCGGAGGTGGCCCAGAAACAGTTCGTGACGGTATCGGTATTACAATAGTATAAATAGGGATTTAGAACCTCATAGAAAGGATCCAATCTACTACGCAATACACAAAACTCTCTCGAATCCGATCGACTCCATGCAATCGGCGAGGAGGCAGACTATGTATGGCTCTAGTGGCAAAGAGATGGTGATGATGGTAGGGCAAGACAATATAACAGGGGCCGGGTGCATGGACATAGTAATTCAAGGGTGGCAGCGACGCAACGAGCGGCAGGTGTCATGGTAGGCAGCAACAGGTAGGGTTAGAAAAGAAAACCTAATTTGTAAAATACCAAAAAATATCTCTCTCGATTCCTATGGTACCTTAAAGTACAATGTCCATTGATGAGCGATAAGAGCATCACTAGCAGCAACTTTAAATTTGGATCTGTATATCCCTTCTTTATGCCATTATTCCTTCACTGTATTTTTCATCCTTTGTAACAATGTCTTTATCATAAAAAAGATGTAAAGACTTAAAAAAAAGATCCTCTAAATTTAAAGAGACACTGCGATGGTGAGTAGGTGGATGATTTGGAGGGGTTATCAAGTGATGCTGAGATTCAGGAGTTCATAAACCTTTGGACAAACTGTCGACAGGTCGTCCTCCAAGCAGACATTGATGATAGGGAAGTTTGGAGGTGGATCGTGGATGGCAAGTATAGCGCCCAATCAGCTTACATGGCTCAGTTCCAAGGCTCAATTCAAGATCGTCATCGCAAGGCAGTTTGGGGGGCATTCACAGAACCAAAATGCAAGTTCTTTATTTGGGCAGCATTGCAGAGGAAAATCCTCACTGCGGATATCCTTGCTAGAAGAGGCTGGCCGAATTCACATATATGTCCTTTTATGTGGTACTCATGAAGAGACGATGGAGCATCTCTTTACCTCTTGCAGCTTCACCAGAACTACTTGGCGATGTTTATTCATTGAGCTACCGGGAGATCATCTTCATGTCACGGCAGCCGGCCAAACCTTTAGTGACTGGTGGTGGAACATGAGAAGTAAATTTCATGCAATAGTTAGAAGGAATTTTGATGGCATTGTTATATATACTTGCTGGAATATCTGTAAAGAAAGAAATAGAAGGATCTTCCAAGAAGACTATGCGTCATTCCAGGAGGTTGTTCTGATTATAAGAACTGATCTGCATATATAATAGAGTTTTAGCTTTTGGTACCGATGACCATGGCTAATGGCTTTTCTTCTTAGTTGACAAGTGTGCTCGTTGTCGCTGTTTTTGGTTTTTGGATGTTTTTCGTCCGAAGTTAGCGACCGTGACCGAGGGTGTGTGGTTTTTTGTTACCTTACCTAACCTTGTACAGTGACCGTTGTGCGTGTGTTGTTCTATTGACCTCTTCTATAAAGTTTTTAGGCAGTGCTCCTGCCAGTGCATTCAAAAAAAATAAAATAAAGAGACTCTACTAGCTAGGGCGATATACAGACCAGGAGTCTCTAAATAAGATTCTCGGGGAGACTACTGAACATGTTTGAAACACCAAAAGAAATAAGTACAACTCTGCATAGTCTGCTCCAATTTAAACACATAGGCCTTGTTCTTTTCAGCTTAAAGCTGTTGAAAGTATTAATCTAAAAAAATTATGATCCCTTGTGAGAGGTCCCAAAGAGTTCAAAAAATTATAAAAATAGTATGTCAGTAAATCTAAGAATTAACTATTTAACATCCCATAAAATGACTATAAAATACTCCATTGTTTAGATGGTACAAAAATAACAAGTTTTCATTTAATTTAATTTAAATTTAAATGAAAAAACAGGGTCATACCGTCGTAGGTGAAACTAATGGCAGTTAGGTATATGCGTACTGCAAATCTGCAATACTGCATGCATCGTATCATCAGGCGCAGCAACTCTGCCGCATGTGAATCGTGGCCCTGTGCCTGTGGGCATGCATGCATGCAATGCGAGCATATCTAAGCACAGGCAAATACGGAGCCATGAAGAGGCATCAAAAGGAGGGCGATGGTTAGGTGAGGAGCCCGACGCACAACACAAGCGTCTCTTCTCTCCTTCCAATCCAACCCCAAGTCCCCAACCCCCATAAAAAGAAGATTCATGACATGGTGATGGCGAGGTGAAGTGATTGCCTGCTCTCAAATCTTTTCCCTCCCTGCTGCCTCCCTCATCGTCACTCTCACACGCAGTGTACCAGAGGGGGGAGAGAGAGAGCAGGTTGATGTATCACGTTACTCACGTAGCAGTGTGAAAGAGAGAGTTAGAATGATGCAGGCCATCTCATAGGATTGGAAGGAAGAAGCAGGAGGAGCATCGAGAGAGACGCCTGTGCACGCGCGCGGACGGACGGACGGACGGACGGACGGACGCGTGGGCGTGTATGCAGCCGGCGCCCACCAGGATGGCGCCCTTCTACGGCGGTGCCGCCGGCATTGCGCTCGCCGCCATGCACGGCGACGGGGAGGAGGTGGTCGTGGTGGAGGAGGCGGCGGTGCGGGGGGAGGGCTCTAGGAAGATCTTTGGGTTCCCCGTGCTGGCCGGCGGCATTGCAGCACTCGCCATGCACGCAGGCGGCGGCGGCGCCGCCGCCGCCTCCGTGGCCACTGCTGCTCGGCCCGTCGTCACCCAGCAGTTCTTCCCGACGACGACGGTGGCGCCGGCGCCGATGGAGCAGTGCCGCCTGGCTGCCTCCGCGGGGGCTGACCAATGGGCCCGCCCGCCGTCGAGGAAGAGCCGGCGAGGCCCGCGGTCGCGGAGCTCGCAATACCGCGGCGTCACCTTCTACCGGCGCACCGGCCGGTGGGAGTCCCACATCTGGTACGTACGTCTGCCTCTACTGATAAAGATCTTATAAATTTATAATATTTTGAAATTTGAAGAGCTTATAAATTTATGATAGTTAACGCTGCTATTATGCAATCTTCTTTGATTCTCTTATTCATGTGCATCTCTTCTCTGTGCTTGAATTCTCAGGGATTGTGGAAAGCAAGTGTACTTGGGTGAGTTCTTGTTCTATGAAATTTCTTCTAGGATCTGCTGATTCCTTCCTTGATTATGTGGCAACATTTGTTGACGAGAGTTTTCTTTCTTTTTTTTGGTAGGAGGTTTTGATACAGCACATGCAGCTGCAAGGTACCTGATAGTCTGATACTAAGATCCTTAATCCTGCACATTAGTGAGAGTAAATGTGCATAATTTCTTATCTGAATTCCTCCTTTTCTTATCCGTTTCAGGGCCTACGACCAAGCTGCCATCAAGTTCCGAGGTGTGGATGCAGACATCAACTTCACCCTAGATGACTACAAGGAGGACATAAAGAAGGTGATCAGATCCTCAGAGGATATCAAGAACAGTACTGAACAAGAGCTGCTCTGTACCTCTCTTCATTTGAAACATTTGCTTGGCTTGTTCTTTTTGACATCTGGTATCATGTTCTTGTCATGGACTCATGGCATTGTCAGATGAACAGCTTCAGCAAGGAGGAGTTCGTCCAGGTTCTCCGGCGACAGGGCGCTGGCTTCGTCAGGGGGAGCTCGAGATTCCGTGGAGTCACCCTGCACAAGTGCGGCAAATGGGAGGCCAGGATCGGCCAGCTCATGGGCAAGAAGTAATCCACTCATTCATCAGAACAAACCAAGAAAAAATCGCAACCTTTTCTACTTCAGAAACATACAAATGTTTTGGTTTGTATTGACATATTATTTGCAGATATGTGTACCTTGGCCTGTATGACACAGAGGCAGAGGCTGCCAAGTATGTGCACAGCTCAAATGCTCATCCTGCATTTCTGTGACGCATTACTTGCTGTTTCAGAATCCGTTTTTAGCTAACGATCTCTCGATTTCTTCTTTTTATGTTTGCATCATGCTAGGGCTTATGACAAGGCTGCGATCAAGTGCTACGGCAAGGAGGCAGTGACCAACTTCGACGCCCAGGAGTATGAGACTGAGTTCAACCTGCAATGTGACTGTGAGCTCCTTCACGAGTGACCACTCCTTTATCACACACTCCCCATGTGTTCTGAAATGGGACATCTGCTGAAACTGTAGCTCCGGACAGCGAGCTTGATCTTGAGCTCAGCCTGGGCTGCTCGGGCGGCGAAAGGGCCAGCGATACCACCATCACCAACGACGACGTCCTCGTCTTCCACCGTGCACCGAGCAACCACAGAGCGAGCCTGACGGTAAACCAATCACTCTGTACTTTCCCATTGGTACTGTTCCTGATCACTGAATTACCCAACGAGCCTCTGACACTGACACTGAAACTGTTCCATGCCGGGCTCCCAGTTGAAGCTGCCCGAGGAGGAGGATACGAGGGCCTGCCATCCTCAGAGGAGCGTCTGGATGCTGCCCTCGTCGACTCCGGTGGCGCCGAACGCTGATCGCCGCCACGGCAGCAGGCACACGCTCCACATGCTCCAGACGGTACGACGTCGATCGACGATGATTCCCCCCCGATCAGTGATCATCACCTCGATCTCTGAAACCTGCAAGACAACGCTGCGATCAAAAAAAAAAGAAAGGAAAAAGTATAAATTACCCCCCTGAACTATTGCAAAAGTATAGAATACCCGCTAAACTCTAAAACGGATAAAATACACCCTCCAACTATTAATACCGGTTAGAAAAGGACCCTAAACTTTTATGAGGTATTGATTACCCCCGGAATAAGTAAAGGTGGTATTTCAACCCAAAAAATTCAGAAAAAATATAAAAAACCAGAAAAAAATCTTAAAATATTCAAAAGACCATAAAAAATCTAAATAATAAATTCAAAAATAATCATAATATATTACTTTTTCCTTTTTATTATGAAAAAACCAGGAAAAATCTTTCTTCCTTAAAAAATCATTTTTTTATTTTCCAAGTTTTTTTTGAATTTTTATGATTTTTTCAAGTTTTTTGAACTTTTAAGTTTTATTTCTGATTTTTTTTTATGATTTTTCAATGATTTTCTGGATTTTTAAGAT
Organism: Raddia distichophylla; assembly: GCA_005191435.1. Taxonomy (NCBI): domain Eukaryota; kingdom Viridiplantae; phylum Streptophyta; class Magnoliopsida; order Poales; family Poaceae; genus Raddia; species Raddia distichophylla. The sequence goes on from SPJY01003720.1 coordinate 605,615, forward strand.
TATTTTAAATATTTTAAGTTTTCCCTGGTTTTTTTAGGATTTTTTCTGGATTTTCTTTAATTGAAATATCACCTTTACTTGTTCCAGGGGGTAATCTATACCTCATAAAAGTTTAGAGTTCTTTTTTAACCGTTTTTAATAGTTGGAGGGTGTATTTTATCCGTTTTAGAGTTCAGGGGGGTATTCTATACTTTTGCAATAGTTCAGAGGGTAATCTATACTTTTTCAAAAAAAAAAAAACGCATTTTTGCACGCTTATCGATCGAGATGCGTTCCCCTTTCTTTTCAATTTGTCGATCTTTCTGCGAGGCACTGACGGATCCAGTGATCCAGCAGCGCCTGACTGATGAACAGGCCCGGATCAGCAGCAGTGGAGGGGGAGCAGGGGCGAGCGGCGGCTGGCCCAACGGCGGCAATAATTGGGGACCGTACGCCGCCGGGGCCCGGCTGCCCGCGCCCAGAGCCGACGCCAGCGCCGCTGCAGCATCATCAGGATTCCCTCTGGGGCTGGGCGGCTGCTGGGCGCAGCAGCAAGCGGCCACGGCGTCACGGCCCAGCAGCTGAGCCCCGCCACCCAGCACCCGGCAGAAGCAATCAGTGAGCAGTGATCACTGCGCCACTGGCGATCCGCCATGGCCGCTTCCCCCAAAGATTCGAGCAAGGAAGCAGCGGAGGCGCCGCCCCTCCTCCCTCTCGGGCGCCGCGCCTCGCCGGGGTTTCCCCTTTTTGGTATGCAGCGGCGGCTGACGCCGGCGCTGGCGCTGCTCTGCCTCGGCGTCTCGCTCGCTGCGCCGCTGCAGGCACCCACCCCCTCATCGGCCGCCGCCGTGCTCAGGCTGGGCGATTATATATCCTAGGGAGAAGCGAGAAGGCTGTAGCTCCAACCTCCAGAATCGTTTTGTACTTAGGTGAACGGATCGTCACCAAAGATTCGACCTTCCTTTCTTTTTTCAGCGTCGATGGAAGCTCGAGTGCTCGACGCGAACCTTCGGAGGCTCCATGGGAGTGGCAGTTTTCCATCTGAGATGGTACTCATAAACCTGCTTGCTTTGCCTTATAAGTAAACCTGCTTGCCGACGCGATGTACTCTTGGATGGAACACATGAACAGTGCATACCACGCGCGGGAGAAAAACATTGAAATAATCTACGATCACACTAGAATCCGAGGTATTTATATTGGCTAGAAGCCGACGTAAATAAACCGACGTATATGCAGCGACGTAAATAGGTCTATTTACATCAACGGTCGACGTAAATTGGGCTTATCTACATCGGCTTTTAGGCTAATGTAAATACCGGTCACTAGATCAGGTCGATGCCCTGGGAGCTCTATACTTGGCCAACGTAAACATGTCCACCAGTATTTACGTTGGTTTGACTAACGTAAACAAAGGCGGCATGCCTCCTTTCGGTCCTAAATCCTGGAAGCATTTGTTTATGTGCCAACGTAAATAGGTTTATTTATGTCGGTTTACGTAGGTCGACGTAAATAACCGGTTTATTTAGATCGGTTTTCTTCTGACATAAATAAAGTTGGCCAACGTCAACAGTTAGGATTCCTGTAGTGGATTTGACATCGGAAAGACGTTCATTCATTTTAGGATTTGTACTTTTAACGTGTAATCGACATTATAATGTGTGAATGCTACGTGGGTCTATGATATTCTTTGAATTGAACTAAGCTTCCTCTAGTTCTAAAAAACATGACGTTTTAGGCATCTTAAGTTTAAAAACTTAAAACTTTATACATGAATATCTGTTGAACTTTTTTATTCATCTCAAAAAACACTTCCATAATATCATAGTCTTTATAAAATTTATAAATATATTGAGTTTGTAATTAATGGTCAAAGCTACATTTTAAAGACCATGTTAATGTCCAAATGTCATGTTTTAAAGAATTGGAGAGAGTAGTTCAATTTCATTATAATGAAAAGAACGACACATATTTGAGTAGTCAAAATTTAAGAAACTTTTTAGAGAGGAGGGGGACTGAGAGATGTTTGTTTGGATGGGAGCCCGGCGGCGCCACACCAATCCAGGGCGCGCCGTGGCAAGCGATGGCGAGAGATGGCGTCGAAATCGAGCGCCCTCGCCTTCTCGCCCGCGCACGTTTACTGTAGCGCCGCTCGCCAATCTTCGCGCGCCCGCGCCCTGGCTCGGCGAGCAACCAAACGGCCGCCAAATATTCATGGCGCGCCGTGGTTCCGATTGGCAGGGTGCGGTCGCCAACCAAACGCGCCCTAAATTAGAATTTGACACTTAAAGTAAGGAAATTACTTTCCTAGACATCATGGTTTAGAGTTATTTGGTTAAGAAACTAATATAATTTTTTTAGTCCAGTTTTTTCTACGACGAAGTTGCATATAAAATATCTTAAAATAACATGAACGGAGCGGGCTAACTTCCAAAAACAGATTGAAAAACTTATTGAAATACAACTTCACATTCAACTTACTTAAGAGAGTAAATTACACTTTTGCCCCCGGAAGTTGGACGAAAATGTCACTTAGCCCCCTAAACTTTGTTTTGTGTCACGTGGCCCCTAAAAGTTGTTTCCGTATGCCACAAAGCCCCAGAAAGTTGGATTTTGTTGCACCACAACCCCCGAAAGTTGGTTTTGGGTGCTGAAAAAATAGCTTACGTGACACCCGGAAACAACTTCTAGAGATTGCTTGACACAAAATAAAGTCTAAGGGGCCAAGTGAGATTTCCGTCCAACTTTAAGAGGCAAAAGTGTAATTTACTCTACTTAAAACTCAAATCAACTTATACATTCAACACAGCATTCTCAAGTATGCTCAAGTGAAGAAGTTTCCTTTTCCACCGACTTCCACTTCCCACCAGTAGATTCTCATTCGCTCATGCCATCTGTGTTGGGCCAGCATACGTGGTAACAGGCCCAGCCCAACACGATCTCTCTATTCTAGCCTCTTCTTTCAAAAAAGAAAATCCGGCCCACGCCTACCAACAAAGACCCGTTGCCCGCGTATATATACGACCCGACCCGCCCACATAACCGAGACCCGTTAAGCCGACCGCCTCGCTTCGCTGGCTCGAGACCGAGAGGAGAGCCGCCTCGTCTAGTCTAGTCACCCACGCGTTTATTCGCTCGCGGGGCAGCGAAAAATCCTCGGTTTCTCCACCGCCTCCTCCCTCCTCCGGCCTCTTCCCCACCCGCCTCCCCCGCGCGATCGCACGACGCCGCCAGCCATGGCGGAGAACGCTGACCGCGCCGCCGCCGCGGAGCCGGAGGAGGCGCGGCCGCCGTCCGCGGCGGCGGAGGAGGAGGACGAGGAGGAGGAGGAGGGGGACGTCTGCCGGATCTGCCGCAACCGCGGCGACGACGACCACCCGCTCCGCTACCCCTGCGCCTGCAGCGGCAGCATCAAGTTCGTGCACCAGGACTGCCTCCTCCAGTGGTTGGACCACAGCAACTCGCGCCAGTGCGAGGTAAGCCGTAAGCCGACCCCGCCCCCGCCCCTTCCCTCGCCCCCGTCGGTGCAGCTGGGGCCGCACCGTGGGGCTTCGATTGGGCGGTCGAATCGATCGATTGGATGTTAGGCGGGTGATTTGGGCGCTCGTTCTTGGGGTAAATTTTGCGCTGAGGTGTAGATTGGGGGTAAGTTGGTGGATAACCGTCGTTGCTGGATGGAGGCTGATGCTTTTACTGCTGTAGGTGGCAGAATTGGTAATTGTTAGATTAGGTTTTGAGAACCATGTGGATGGAATGTTTATTTTTGGATTGTTTTGCAAGCAATAGGGGATTGGTTTGGTTGCAATGTTACTTCGGTTTGGGTATTTCGTAAGGGCAATATAGGTGGTGAATCCGCGATCATGTGAGCTTGGGTGTGTATTTGAGTAAAAAGTTTGCACCTGCTATTAACATGAAATTGACAGGTTATATTACACATTATTTTTCTTGAGAAGGAAGCAATTTCAGTGGAATACTACTTGGATTTGTGAACTTTTGCATCATAATCTTGTAAACAAGTTTGGTTATGGGTGGTAGATAGCCTCAATGACTGGGTGACATGGCTCAGCTTACATGAGAAGGAAGAGGAATATTGTTTTGTTTCTCCTTTTATTTTTGCCTGACTCCAGTTTATGTAGCTAACTTCTGAACTATGCGTCTGTGCTTTGCAGGTTTGTAAACACGCGTTCTCTTTCTCACCTGTTTATGCTGCTAATGCTCCGATAAGACTTCCTTTCCAAGAACTTGTGGTTGGGGTTGGAATGAAAGCATGCCATGTGCTCCAGTTTGTGCTCCGTCTTGCCTTTGTTCTTTCAGTCTGGCTCATGATTATCCCCTTTATTACATATTGGATATGGCGGTTAACATTTGTGAGAAGTCTTGGTGAAGCACAAAGGCTGTTCCTGAGTCACATCAGTGCTCAGTTGATCCTTAGCGACTGCTTGCATGGGTTTCTTCTCTCAGCTATCATTGTCCTTATATTTCTTGGAGCTACCTCTTTAAGGGACTACATAAGGCACTTGCGGGAACTGGGAGGACATGATGCTGAGAGGGATGATGCAGGCCGTGAAAGGCATGGTGCTCGAGCTGTCAGAAGGCTTGCTGGTCCTAATAATAGGGTTCTTGCTGCAGATGGAAATGTTGATGAGTTAGCAGAAGCCCAAGGAATTGGTGCTGGTGAACTTCTAAGGAGAAATGCAGAAAATGTTGCGGCCCGACTAGAACGACTTGAAGCACAAGTTGAGCAGATGCTAGATGGTTTGGATGATGCAGATGGTGCAGAGGATGTTCCTTTTGATGAGCTTGTAGGCATGCAAGGCCCTGTCTTCCATTTGGTTGAGAACGCAATAACTGTAAGGATTGCTTTGTTTATCCCACAGCGTATTTGGTCTATATCAATTTACTTTATCCTGCTGAAATAACTTCTAAGTAATATTGTCATGCTGTTGCAAAATACTAGAAAATCTGCTTAATGTTAAGTTTCTTTTTGGAAGAGACAAAGTTTTAAGGTTAGATGACAAAGTTTTAAGGTTAGATCTATCATAAACATAAACCATCACTAACTGGGGAACAATTTAAGTGTCTTTTTGTAAGTTTGAACGTTTGGACCTTATTTGTGTTGAGTATCATTATCTTAAGATTTTATCCTCTAGCTTTTCAAACAGAGCTTGTGTACCTTATCAATTGCAGTGCTGTTGTCCATGAAATAATATAGTTGATTTGGCAAGTAGCTTATTTTCCTTTTTGATTTATTAGTGTTTTTATGCCTGACTCCCATGAGAAATGGAAGTGACACGAGAGAACCTTTTGTTTGTCAAAATTCCAAAATTAAAAAGCATGTAGGATTCTTATAATGCAATATGTGTCTATAAAGTCATGGATCACCTGGTCTTTTTCGAGCTTTATTACAGTTGTGTCTGTTTCTCCTTTATTTTCTAACTTTAACAGGTACACCTGTTCCTTCCCCCTTCAGGTTTTGGCCAGCAATGCTATATTCCTAATTGTTGTGATCTTTGTGCCATTCTCCTTGGGAAGGATTGTTTTGTACTATCTATCATGGATTTTCTCTTCGGCCTCTAGTCCTATGCTGGCAAAAGTAATGCCCTTTACGGAGTCTGCTATTTCGTTGGCTAATGATACATTGAAGAGTGCACTTAATGCTGTGAAGAACTTGTCCTCTGACAGTCACAATGAAGGTGTTATTGGTCATGTTATTGAGGTGGTTACTCAATCCTTGAAGATAAATGCTACTGGTGTTAATGTGATGCAGGGTGCTGGGAAGAACAGTCTGATAAAAGAAACTGCTATGGGCTCATCTTATCTTTCTGATCTGACTACGCTTGCTGTTGGATACATGTTTATCTTTTGTCTTGTGTTCTTGTATATTGGGTCACTGGCTTTACTTCGATATGCTAGGGGAGAACGTTTTACTGTCGGAAGACTATATGGTATAGCTACAATATTAGAGGCCATCCCATCACTATGCAGACAGTTCTTTGCTGGAATGAAGCATCTCATGACTATGGTCAAGGTTGCATTCCTTCTGGTGATTGAACTTGGTGTGTTTCCTCTGATGTGTGGTTGGTGGCTTGATGTCTGCACTCTGAAGATGCTGGGTGCAACAATTGCTCAAAGAGTTGAATTCTTCACAATGTCACCCTTGGCAAGCTCCTCTATACATTGGCTTGTTGGCATTATATATATGCTCCAGATAAGCATATTTGTCAGTCTGCTTCGAGGGGTATTGCTCTATCCTTTAGATATCTTTAATAACTTCACGTTCAAACTTGTCAATTCTCATGCATGTCACGTATTCACGTATCTCATCTCTGTTTCCTTTATGGTAGGTACTGCGCAATGGAGTTCTTTATTTTCTGCGGGACCCTGCTGATCCAAATTACAATCCGTTTAGGGACTTGATTGATGATCCTGTTCATAAACATGCTCGACGAGTACTTTTATCTGTTGCAGTGTATGGGAGCTTGATTGTGATGCTGGTCTTCTTACCTGTCAAACTGGCCATGCGAGTAGCTCCCTCAATTTTTCCTCTGGACATCACGTGAGTCAAATTATCCCTACATTTGTCCCCGCAAGTTTTTTCTAGATCAATTTTTGATTTCACACATACATCTCGTTTGTCTCTGCACTTGCAGCATTTTTGATCCATTTACCGAGATTCCAGTTGATGTGCTTCTGTTCCAAATATGCATCCCGTTTGCGATTGAGCATTTCAAGCCTCGTGCAACAATTAAATCTCTTTTGCATCATTGGTTTGCTGCGGTTGGCTGGGCACTAGGCTTAACTGATTTCTTACTGCCAAAACCTGAAGAAAATGGTGGGCAAGAGAACTGGAATGGCAGGGCAGATAGAAGAGAGAGAGTACACGGTGGGCGCGAAGCAGTAGCTCAACAGCGTGAGCAACGCATGGTACAACATGTTGCTGTAGATAATTATATTGGCAGGGGTAATGCAAACGAAGCTAATGATGTTACCGAAGAATCTGATGTGGATGACCAAGGAGATTCTGAGTGAGTTTAATCTTTACATACCCCTCCCCCCCCATATTATATTAAATTCTGTGTAGACTGCACTGCAATTTCATATATCAAGGAACTACTTGAACATGATTGCGTACTTATTATAAGTAGAAAATTATATCTTTTGATTACACGATTGTTGCTCCCTATAAGTCCTTCCTATATCATGTCGCCGGTGCAGATTATGTTACATTTCATATATCAAAGAAGAAAGAACAAAACACAGGTTCCAAGATAATAATTGAGTAACGTTTTACAGCAAATATGTAGAGAAAATTAATTTTCTTGATTACGCAATAGTTTTTTAATCGAAGTATTCAAGTATCCCCTACTTTATTTGTAGAACAAAATGGAGTTCTACTCAATAAATGTGAGTTTATAACATTATAATTAGATCTTCCTGAATATTCTATTAAGTTCAATTCTTTGTCTGTCCTTTTGAAGGTATGGTTTTGTGCTCCGGATTGTGTTCTTGCTTGTACTGGCATGGATGACACTACTAATATTCAATGCTGGAATGATCGTCATCCCTATCTCGCTTGGCCGTCTGGTTTTTGAGGCTGTTCCACGCTTGCCAATCACGCATGGCATCAAGTGCAATGGTAATTTGTTGATTGTATTGTGCGCTTCAACGTTTCGTGTTTATAAGATTAATTTTGTAGTATATGTACTAACTCCTTGTTGTAAATTTGTTTGTTGCACAATTAGATCTTTTCTCTTTTAGCATCGGATGCTATATTATCTGGAGTGTAGCAGCTGGAACCAGATATGCAATTGATTACATTAGGTCAGGACAGCTTGGGTTCCTGGTACAACAAATCTGCAAGTGGTGCTCTATTGTTTTGAAGAGCTCTGCTCTCCTCTCAATTTGGGTAAAATCATCTAGCCTGTTTGTCTCAACCATCATTGTTTGTGCTTAAGGGTTTATGCTTGCTAATTTGTGATTGAAGATACCCTGACTAGCAGGCTAGCACTTCCATCTAACCAGTAATTTTTCTTTTCAGATCTTTGTTATTCCTGTGTTGATTGGCCTCCTATTTGAGCTACTGGTCATTGTACCTATGAGGGTGCCTATTGACGAGAGCCCTGTTTTTCTATTATATCAGGACTGGGCTCTTGGATTAATATTCTTGAAAATTTGGACTAGACTGGTAATGTTCAGAACTTTGATTTGTGTTTCCCACTGTTAAATCCTTGAAGTTATGTGGTTAGTGAATTTATTAGTCATTTTATCTTTAATTCTGGTGTTAGTCAAGTAGTCAACTATTTGAAAATTTCGTTTGCATTAGATTAGGTGTTGGTTGATTTATTTTTGGATACCATTTCCAGGTTATGTTGGATCAAATGGCACCTTTGGTTGATGAAAGCTGGAGGATGAAGTTTGAGAGAGTAAGGGAGGATGGCTTTTCTCGATTGAGAGGCTTATGGGTTCTGCATGAGATCATAATGCCGATCATTACGAAGCTCCTCACTGCTCTTTGTGTTCCGTATGTCCTTGCAAGGGGTGTTTTCCCAGTGTTGGGCTACCCACTCATTGTGAACTCAGCAGTCTACCGCTTTGCCTGGCTTGGTTGCCTGATTTTCAGTGCTCTGTTCTTCTGTGGCAAAAGATTCCATGTTTGGTTCACCAATCTCCACAATTCCATTAGGGATGATCGCTATCTGATTGGTCGGAGGCTGCACAACTTTGGTGAGGACTCACCACAATCGAGTGAGTCTGGGGCAACTCCAGGGCCGGAAGAGGAGGAATTGGCACTAATTCCACGAGATATGGAGGAAGACCTGGGTCTGAGGTTGAGGCGCAATCTCCTGCGTGCAAACCAACAACAGAGGCCAGTTGGGTAAGCTGGAAGGATTTTTGACAATGAGGTGCATAGCCATGTGTAACCTTTTTTTTGCACTGCAGCTTCAGCTTGTGGTTTGTAGCATGCATTGTTTAGCTTTCTAGTGTTAGCGAAGGTAAGAATATCTTGTACAACAAAGTCTGGGGGAAGCTAAAGTCTTGATGGATTTCATGCCGCTAAGAAACTGATGGCAAACCTTCTTAGCTGCGGTGGTCGTTGAAGACTGTAAATATGGACAGAACATTCCCAAGCACACAGTTTGATGTGATTCTGATGTAAGGGCTGACGAGATAATTTGAACTGTCGGGGTAGGTAGGTTGATATTGTTATCCACCTTTTTAGTGAATCCTACTGGTTATGAAGCCAGGTGTTATCCCTCTTTATCTTTTTTTAGGGAATTCCTTATAAGTCATTGAGAAAGATGAAAATCCCCTATGTGCCATCAATAGCCCGCTGGCTTTTCTGTTCCATGCCATTGTTTTATTAGTTTTTTTTTTGTTCCTTCGTGCCACTGATGTTAACTCTATTAGTTTGCCCTCCTTTTGTCTTCCCATAGTGTCACCGCCGTTAACATCATTAGGTTAACTTCATTAGATCAATCAGCTGTTTGATCGATTAGGTCTCTACTTTGATTAAAATCCACCCTTAAATCAGATTAGGCAGAGAGAAGAAAACAGAGAGAGCGGATGGGAGAGAAAGAAGAGCCACCGCCGTCAACTCCATAAGGTCAACGAGCCGTTTGATCGATTAGTCTCTCCTTTGATGAAATACACCCTTAAATCAGATCAGGCAGAGAAAAAACAAAGAAAGGGGATTAGAGTGAGAAAGGAGAGAGCAAGAGTGAGGGGGGAATCGGGGAGGGAGTGGGAGGCAACAGTAGAGATGGCTGGTAGCGCCGAGCTCATCGGCGAGGCGAGGCCGGCGGGATGGGCAACAGGGCCGAGCAGTAGCGCCTATTAACGGTGATAGCCGAATGGAAGAACGACGACATTATATTTTTATATATTTATAATTGTAAAATATTGTTGGTACGTCACCGTCGATGGTATCTCAAATGTGAGGGATGAGGTGGAATGGGGATATAGCCATCCCTCTTTGGTTCATGGTCGGTTTGGTTTAGTTCGATTGAGCCAAAATTTGTCATTTTTATATAGATTATTCAGTGTAACATTTTGCAATATTTTTTTGAAACTTTATAAGGTTTTTACTCAAAGAAGTTGAAAATATTTTTTTTTAATAATTTTCCAGCTTTTCCATAACCTTTCGAAGCCTCTTAACTTTTAACTCAACCAACACAAATCGAACGTAAATCAAAGAAGGTCTAATATGTTTTTTCTTCTCTCGTTTCTACATTCAACATGTTCAAGAGAAGAGCAAACAGATGGCATGGAAGGAAAGAACAAATTCTTAGCGGCACGTGGAGAATTTTCATCTTTATCGTTGGCATACAAGAAATTGTTCTTTCACATAGGTCGTGTAATTTTTTTTGAGAGTAAGCCGGCAGAGTGGGGGCATGGTCCTAGAAGTTGTTGGGCCTTGGACCATCGGGAATAGGCCATTTAGGGCCCGTTTGGAAAATCTGTTCCCAGCCAGGATCCCGGCACATTCCCGGGGTGGAAATCTTAGCGTGGGAAATTTCCCAGGGGAATTTTTTAATACATTTGGAAGCCCATTCAATAGGGGCTTTTGGGCCAATTCCCTCTCTTTTCATGGGAAATCCGTCCCGCTCCTGGAGACGTGGATTTTTTCCTCGTGAATCTCCCAATGCGCACACTCGGTCTCGACCCTCACAGTCTCGCCTCTATCCCCGCCGCCTCCCCCTCCGCCTCCGTCCCTGCTGCTTTCCCCTCCGTCTCTCTGTCGCCGCTGCCTCCCTGCCGTCGCCGCCTCCACCCCCTTGCCGCTACCACCTCCGTCTCCTCCGCCTCCATCCCCACCGCCTCCCTCTCCACCTCCCTGCCAGTGATGAGGGCGACGTTGTATGTGGGTGCCAACGATGTGGACGGGGATGCCGGTGCTAGATGTAGGCAGGCGGCGTTGGATGTGGGCGGCGGTAGATTGGGCTCCAGCGGCGAGGACGGAGGCGCGGCGGTGACTTCTTGTAGAGTTGCGGATTGATTTCACCATGGAGAGAGAGAAAGTGGAGAGGGAGGGAGAGAGCGCAGAGAAAGAGGACTCGAGAGGAACGGAGAGAGCACAGGGAATTTGGGAAGCAGGGAAGGGGAAAGTAATGGGGCGGGGATTGCAAATGACAAAAAAATCCTCCTGAATGAATTATTCCCATAGGGATTTTGTCCCGGTTGGGCCAAACGGGCCCTAAATGGGGCCGGTTGGTGAGCCTTTCACTCCTACTTAGATGGGCCTTGGACCGTTGTGGGGAAGTAGCCCGTGCAAAGGGTTAGGGTCGTTGACATCATTGATTTGGATTGCCTATCGGCATATTCGATCTCTTGCATCCACTGGCCCATATATTTTTGGATTTCTACGTGCTGCCTAGCCCGCTTGTATTTGGATTTTCCACCTCCACGCATCGCGCTCGTACTGAACACGCAAAACAGATGGCGTGCAAGCCATCATAGCAGTCGTTGGGACGCATCACGTGCAAGCCAACGGTCACTGACCAGATCCAATTCGAAAAACCGACAACATCCCGTACAAAATTGAAATAAAAACGGTGCAACTGCTTGGTACCTTCCGCCAAATTTCAAAAAGGGAAAAAAAAGACAACAACTTAGGTTCTGTTTTTTCAACTTAACAACTTAATGATTTAACAGCTTAATGATTTATCTACGTTTTGAGAAAACAAATGTTCTGAGTTTTTAGTCCGTTTTTCGCTGTTTTGAAGGTGTGTTCTATCACTTTAAAAATCAAGTCAAATAAAATAGACTCGAATCTTGAGACTAACCTAAAAGGCTCTCAAAATTTTAGTCATTTCAACTATTTGGCTATTCAGTCATATATGCTCAAAACAACGTGACATTTGACTCTATAGTCCTGACATAGGGGAGCCCTTAAATAGCAGGGTAAGCTCCGCGGTGCGCGGGCTGCCGACCAGGGTTCGACCCTGGCCTCTCGCCGGTTTCTCTGGGATTTAATCCCGGGTCTGGTACACCTGGGATTAGATCCCGAGGAGCACGCGTGCGCATTCGGTGGGATTCAGCGTGCCCGCGGACACTTTCAGTTCTTGTGTGCTCACCTCAACTTAGGTGCCTTGTCCTCACAACTCTGGGATTTAAAATGACAACAACTTAGGTGCCTTCCCCCTTGTCCTCGTACCCCAAGCCAAATCCGCAAATTTGCATTGACCCCGCTCGCCCTCCTCGTCGTCTCCTCACCCTCCTCGCGCCCCGTCCAGCTCCCATGTCGATCCAGGGCCAGATCCTAGAAGTCAGAGGTGCCCCCTCCCCCTCCTCCTCTCGCTCCGTCTCCGGCGGCTCGCTCCGTCTGGAATCTCTCTCCCCTCTCTCTCTTCCTCGTTCCGATCGGCGCCCTCGCTGAATGAGTTTCTCTCTCCCTCTCTCTCTCTGTCCGGCCAGTCACCGGGTGCAGCAAGCTGCGGGACACGGAGTTCTTCACGCGCCAGGACCCCTACGTTGTCATCGAGTACGCCACCACCAAGCTCCGCACCCGCACCTGCACCGGTCCGTCCGCCATGCTCCGCTTCCCCCTCACTCCCCTTTGCTTGGTTAATTTCCTCGTGCCGTAGAACCCTAGCTCCTCCATGCTTTATAATCAAGAAACCAAACATGGACTGATGATGAATCCATTCGAATGGTGTTTAGCAAGAGTAAAATGCACCAGCGGCCCTCGAACTTGGCAGGGGGTGTCATCCCGGTCCCCGAACTCAGAAAACCAGCTATTCGGGTCCCTGAACTTGGCACGGGGTGTCATCCAGGTCCCTAAACTTGGCAGGGGTGTCATCCAGGTCCCTAAACTCAAAAAAATAGGAAAAAATCATTAAAAATCTTGAAAAAAATAAGAAAAAACATATAAAATCTTATAAAACTATGGGAAGATCATAAAAACATAAAATCATCAAAAAAATTATATGTTTTTTCTTATTTTTTCAAGATTTTAATGATTTTTTTCTAATTTTTTTTGAGTTTGGGGACCTGGATGACACCCCGTGCCAAGTTTAGGGACCTGGATGACACCTCGTGCCAAGTTCAGGGACCCGAATAGCTGGTTTTCTGAGTTCGGGGACCGGGATGACACCCCCTGCCAAGTTCGAGGGCCGCCGGTGCATTTTACTCTTAGCCTTTGGGGTGTGCTCATTTAGTTGGTTTTGTGTGATGATGGGGGCCAGCCGGTGATATTCACAACTTCACAAGGTTGATGAGTAGTAAGACCCTCTCCCCGCTGTTCTTGAGGAAGGAGTGATTTACCTGTTCAATTAGTACTTTGGAAGAATCGAGGATGGTACTAGTTCGGTTATTAGCAATGTCAGTTCTCCCAAACTTTTGCATGCTTGATAATTGTCTTATATTTCTATGCAGTCCCATATCCTTGTATGGCTCTCTAATTGTTTTGAAATATGATGCCTCTTAACAATGATTTTGTGTTTTTCACGTTTCGTTGTGGAATCATAAATCATGACACCCTAGATTGGCACAGGATTCCAATGTTTATTTAAGAATATATGCTAGAGAATCTTATACCTTTTACCTTTATTTGATGCTCTCCCTATTGTCCTATGGATACAGTTGTACACGTTAGTGTTATCCTTTACTTGTCCAAATTCCTTTTGAGACTTACCTAGCTACCCTAGTACGTGTCACAAATACGAAACTCAAACCATCAGTACCTTATTCAGAGTCTGACTATTCCTAGTATAACACTAAAAATTAGCTGTTGTCTTAGGAGTTCCTACTGCTTAAATAGAGGGCTATAGCAGTTTAATTCCAATAATTCTAAGATATATTTGAACGTTCTTCTGTACAAATTATGACCGTTATAGTGGTAATTGTGGTCCGCTATAGCAGCTTGTGAAATGCGAATTAGCAGCTGCTATGCTATTTTGTACATTTTAGGCTTGTGAAGATATTTAGCATGTTCATTGTGTGTTTGGGTTTTTATTATCCCATATTACTATATTAGTAATGTTGATAGAAAGGGTTGCAAGCTTAATATGCTATTATTCCAAATTTTTTTAACACACACATGCACGCGCACGCGTAAAAAATTAATAAAATATTTGGACTCAAAACTCGGATACTATATAGTCTATACATTTGAATTCAATAATAACTTTTTTGGTATTTTAATGTTTGCTACTCCATTTAATGAAATATGAAATTTCATGTTATTTGAAAACCAATGCATACATTAAACAACATATATTTACTTGTGCTCTATCTAATATTTTTAATATATTCTTGATAAATGCATTTCACACAAAAGCATGGTTTTTTTTAAAAAGTAACTGTACATGTATTTAAAATAACAAAAACATTAATCTTTTAAGTTTATTTATTTACTTGTAAGTTCATTTTTCGTTACAACCTTTTCAGTAATATTCATATACTACATCACATAGCACAAAGATCAACAGTTTTCAACAAGACACAATGTAGGATAACCTCCACGATAGCTTTCTTGGTCACATCATTGTGATACCTTGCAATTTAGACTATTGCATGCTACCTTTAATACAATTTGGTGCCTAGATATGTGTTTTCGGTAGTGCTCCTTTGCTTTTGGAAACTAATTGCGCAAATCCCAAGGGATATTAAGCTAGCACAGTAGTGGAATGTATATAAATCCGGCCCTGAAGCTGGTTTAGGAGTTGATATTTTTTTCTTTTTGGAAAGAAACTCATCGCCTCCATCTCTTTTTTTCTCGTTTGAAAGTTGCTACTTAATACACTTGGAAGTCCCAAGGACCTAACTAAAACAAACATGCATGGAGAGTTTGCCAAGTTATGGAGCTGTAGAGGAATGCACAATTAGACCCAATTCTCTTGTTATTCTGTATGAAATTCTACTTCATCAAACTCTAGGCCTGGGGATTGGAGCCAGTGGCATTGTAAGAATGTTGTTTTCCCACTACCTTGCAACTATGGCTCTGTAAAACTCCCATTCATCTGGCATCCATCCTAAGGCCTTGTACTTTACAGCTTATTTCATTTTTTTGGCTTGTCTATTTATTTTCTTATCTTCATTTATAATCGATCACTCAGTGGCTTTTCCTGAATGGAGTTCTAGGACATTTCCAACAGACCTTGCAAACATTTCTTCTCCATGACTTAACTATTTTCTCATAGTACCAAACTTCTGAATTGCACTTACTCATCAGTCATAATCTTACTATTTTCTCCATGATCTATATTTTCCAATGCTATACTCCTTTTCTTTTGGTGAATTTGATCATGCTGCCAGATGGGGGAAGAAACCCAACCTTTGATGAAAAGTTCCATTTACCCCTCATCGAAGGGCTCCGCGAGTTAAACATCAATGTGTGGAACAGTAACACATTCAGCCATGATGACTTCATTGGCAGCGGCAGGTCTGTGGAATTTCATGGTGATTTGGCGATTGCAAGTGACTGTCGGCTAAGGTTTTTTATCTGTAGGGTGCAGCTGCACAGAGTGCTTACACATGGCTATGATGACTCCTCATGGCCCCTCCAGACACGCCATACGAGGTAGTTCTGTTTCATTTACCCTGAGCCCACTGAAATTGCTAAATGTGGTGTATCTGCAGGTCTGCTGGGGTAGTGAATCTCATTATGCACTTTGATGTGTCAGCAATGGTAAGGGACTGTCCATTGATCTTTTTTCCTGAATTATATTTCTGCATTGTTGCCTCACTGGTTTTACTGTAACTACCAGAAGAACAAGATGGGTAAAAGTGCTGATATGTTTGCTGGCCGTTCTACTCCAATGCCAGCACCACCACCAGCAGCAGCGCCAGCACTAACACCATTACTAGCATCAGCAGTGCCATACTCTGCCTCTTCACCTTCATATCCACCACCTCCTGCAGGATATCCTGCAGCACTCCCGTACCAAGCTCATCCCACTCCTAGCCAGGCACCATATCCTGCTCCAGCATACCCACCTGCACCTCCCCAGCAACCATGTCTGCACCATGAACATCCTCCTACAACGTATTCACCACAGCCATATGGGCAACCATACCCACCGCAGCCATATGGGCAACCATACCCACTGCAGCCATATGGACAACCATACCCACCCCCGCCAACTGTACAATCCCCGTATCCTCCTGGTAAGATCTTAGATGAGCTGGTATAAATTTACACATTTTCACAATTTTAGTCAGGAGTAATTTTGATGATATCTCTTTACCAAACGGAATCTTATGCAGTGACTTACCCGGGAACTTATCCACCCCCACCATATTGACATAGCTTTCATACCATGAAGTGGTGGCATCAAGAGATGCAAACATAAATCAGTTCTGATGCTACATGATGCGTTCCTGCCTGTGGATTCTTTATTTCTGGATATTTTGTCGTAAAAAATCTACCAAACCATCGTGGAGCTTGTAGATATGGATTGCGAGCCAATTGAAGGACATTTATTTTCTATAAAAACAAAGGATGGTTAGTGAATGGAAACTGTCCTCTTCAAGTGAATTGTGTGAACAGACCAGCAACGATCAGAAACACTTGTCCTCTCTAATATGTGCTATACTGCTATAGCTATAAGTAGCTTGCAGATTGTCGTGATGAAATCCGATCTATATTGCATGTTGTAGGAATGCAAAAAAATATGATCCACCTTGCTTCTTTTTTTGGAGTCATGTCTGACTGTTGTGTAACCATACCTTTGTACAGAGTAGGGAACATGTAATTCTACCACCAAGTGCTAACTGCAAACGCATTGTAGCTGTAAAAGTTGCAGCAACCTGTCGAATTGAAATTTGAAGTATCTGTGATGCTCAATAAATTTAACTGTTGATGTACTGCTGACATGTGGTGAGTTGAAAACTGAGATCCATGATCTCCAATATTAGGATTGTTGATACTGAATTATGTTCGGTATTGGTAACATGTTCAAGTTTGGTTGATCTGGCCTAATTTTATGGGTATAGTTTATACGCTAATTTGTAAGGTCACCTTGGTTTGCTAAAAAAAGGTCTCGCGGTTTGTGTACAACTTCTTAGAGCATGTACAATGGTTGGTCTCTAACTAGTGCCATGTCATCTATAGACAACACTAGACATAGCATATACAATGGTAGAGACGACTGCATGTTTTTGTAGGTGATTTGCTCATACACAAAGTTTCTTAATTCTCGTATAGAGTCGGCTCTTACATAAGAGACATCTATGCACACCCTCTCTCCTTAAAATCATCAATTAGCTGACATAGCACTATTTAGATATGACTTAGAGATTGCTGAAGTGAACTGTTGTACATGCTCTTATGCTGGTTTTGTCAGATTCCATGTCGTCCTGTTTGAAACCTAAAAATTTCATTGGAATCTCATATTACATGAATCTTGATAATTCCTTGTGTTTTGGGCTTATATCCATTTGGAATCATTGGTGTGCAGGTTTAGACTATCAGCTACTTCTATTTAGGCCTTGTTTGTTTCAGCTGAAAGATGCTAAAAATTTTAATCTAAAAAAGTTGTGTTCCCTCGAAAAACTTTAAAACTTTTAAAAATTATTTACGAATTTTAAGAAAAACTATTTAAAATCCCATAAAAATGACTACAAAATATTACATCATTTGGCTTACATAAAAACAACACGTTTTTATTTAATTTAATTTGAACTGAAACAAACAAGGCATAAATCCACTCATCAACCTTACTAGCTTTTCAAGCACTTCTAAAACATCTTGTTCAAATTCCCTCTCGATACTGCTGAAAAATTCTCTGTCAACCATTACGAGTTGAGTTAATGTGAAAATGTTAATGCTATCTCCCAAATAACACCCGAAACCAATCAGTTTTTTTTCTCACTTTGTAATTATAAAAGCATGGTTAGCTTGCCCTTGTTTACCTTCGGTCTTTAAGCTTTTTGGTGAGCTAGTCGGACAAAAAAATAAAAAATAATATTAGAATTTTTTTATCCCATGTTTTGACACTAGTCAAGGGGATATTTATGGTGGTGGAAACTCGCACTAGTTGTAAAGTTCTCATGGTGGATTCAATCCCTGTCAATGCTCACTTGCTATGTCCAACTTGTAGGTCTGGTGTAAGAGGTGTTGACATTTGGCCAAAAAAATTGCTTATCTTTCTTTTGCAACTTCAACTTTTGGTGGAATCAACAATGCAATGCATACCCACCAATTACATCTTAACATGGTACCCCTTGGTGCTAATTTTAGCTTGCTTACATGGTACTATCTAACATAAGATGTATTTATTAAAGTGATTTCCATTGTTCAAGAATCCAATCTCACTCCTGTAGATTGTTCTTCCTACAAATGCATGAACAAAAGCAAATTAATAATTCATCGTTGGTGTATTCATTGGCCGGAAAACATGGTTTTCTTCGTGTTTTAAAAGTACTGAAAGAACATCTTTTTGTTAGTGATGGCGAGTACTTTGGGTTTTTTATACTGGAAAAGCTATGTTAATGATAGCGTTACACTGACAAGGTTGGTAATAATGATTCCATGTACTTTACCCTTCACTTTTTGTAATGCTAACTTCTGTTTTGCCTAGTGCTCATCTGAAGAATATCACACTGCAAGTGTCGGTGATCCGAAGCATAGTGCATTCTACTTTGCCAGCTAGTACGATAGGAGAATTACTTTGTGTTACTGGTTGATTTGTGATTGTCTTGTTTTGGCAAGATTTTATTTTCGAGCAACCTTGAGAAGAGGTAGAAGCTCTGACATTTCATTAAAGAAAAAGGTACTAAAACGATCAAACGCACAACACCAAGACCCATCACAGCACGAATGCTGCCACCGTGCATGCCACCACAACCTAACTAGACCACCTTGTTGAAGAGTGACACAAAGAACAAGATGTGAACCCAGAAGGCCACAACCAGCCTCACGTCTAGCAACCATGACAACTAAAGACACTGCTCAGGGAACCAACCAGGGCAGATGACAATGTTAGTTAAAACACCAGTCATAGAACACACAAAGTAAGCACAAAACTCCAACTACCATCGCCTTTGAAACAAAGTATAGCCGAGATGCCAGGCTTCCCATCTATCGTCGGGCACATGCCCCACACCATTGGGCACTATTGGAGCGGACAATAGCCTCCAACGTTGAGCGGGATGTTCGTAGGGAGCTTGAACACACTTCACGACCACCAAATCACTTGGGAGAAAAAGAGCAGATGACAATAACTACAAAGGACCTCCGCAATGGCACAACACACTCCAAAGGAAGCTATGTGCCCTAAGGTGAGTGAGGGCGCCCCAACTGGGCCACCATTCAGCATAGAGGGAAGGGGATGGGTGGGGGCACATGGCCTAAGCCGCAGCCTCTCCAGAAGAATAAGAGAGGCAAGGGTTAGTATGGAGTAGATGTGACTATCGAGGACGATGCCAGCGGCTGACACTTGAGTCACAGCTTCATCACGGATGGGAACGGGGAAAACTGGAAGAAGCTTCCGAGGAGAGGACATTGCAATGAGGACGAAAGCAATATGACCGAGGAGAGGCGACGGAAATAGATCAGGCAAACAGCTCCAAAGGTGATGCCTTCACAAGGGAGCGGCACCGACACGTCACCATCGCCTCCCCGCAAACTGCACTTTCGCCGCTAGGAGCTTCAGAGTGACGTTTTCAACAAGGAAGCAACGACGACGCACATGATGTGTTTTGGAAGTTTTGAGAAAAACTATAATGAATCTTATAAAAAATAGGTGCAAAGTGCTATAGTAATTGGCTCGTACAAAAATAACAAATTTTCATCTGTAAATTTTAATTCTAGTTCAATCTGAACAAAAAAAACGAGGCCTTCAATATGTGCTAACAAACATACACCCCCCACGCACACGCGCATCTAGTGAGATTTGATCTTCACCGGTCCCAGTCTTGTGTATGCTACCGTGAACACCAAAATGTTAATTTTGGGGGTCTTTTACGGTACCTACTGAGTAATGAGGACCGTCCATTCCTCTTAATCCAATAGCTGAGATTAGTTCTAGATTTTTTATACTGCAAGACTAGTATATTATACTACAAGTGTAGTATTTTTTTTACAATACCCTTACGAAATGAACGGTTAGATCTAAAATATACTACTGTGGTAGTATTTTTAGTAGTAGGTACCGTAAAAGAGCCCTAATTTTGAGCTCTTTTCAGTTCACTGAGTAGAAGTCTCTTGAATGATAGCTTCTCTACGTTGAACATTCTCTATTGCTCTGTTTCTGCAATGTTATAATGCATCAATCAAACTATTACATTCCACTAGGCTACATTTCTGCATCAATATTAGCCGGTAACTGAAATCTGCTCCGCGCACTCCATGGCTCGTTGAAAATTACAATTCGGTTGCAACCACATGGAACTTTCTCTTCTTTGCCCATCCATCTTTATTGTGCACCTTTATCTTCACTAGTCTCAGACACAAAAGTGGCAGTCACTCGCAATATGTCAAAGGCCAGTTGTACACATCTACAGGGAATAAAAGGGATACCCCAAACAGTTGAGATCTTAGACAATAGTGTGAAATTACTAACTGATCTTTTCAATCATCACAGACCAGCCTTTCTCAAAGGTTGCTCCTTTTCCTGCAGGTCTTCCTGAAGTTGCTTTCTGATCTGTGATTTCTGCTGCACGCGTGCTCACACAGTTTACCCCGGAGGCCAAGACTGCAGAGTTTCAATCAGAACAAATGAGCAACGCCAAGAATGGTGGTTAAAAACTTAAAATGCCAAGCTAGCTTTGGCACTATCTGTAGACGAACTGGTGCTCTGAAGTCTGAACTCTGAAGACAGTAGACCTAACTGGGAGAAATTTTAGCGCCATCATTGGGGCCGTGTGCTTAATTATTGAAGTCTCGTTTGATTAATGATCAGTTGAAGGTGTGACTGTGTTTGTTCACATACTTTTTCATCAGCTCTCGTCAATTGTCGTAGGGGAGCTGCTACCTGATCGCTTGCTTGCTAGTTTGTAGGGGCAGGTTTTTGGTGAAGCTGAGCTGGTTACATATGACAAAATCTGTCTAATCTGAATGTCTGAGCCTGACCCTGGTCATGTACCTGGTTGGCTGGTTCCTCTCATTCTGGGTAAATGAAATACTTGGTTAATTTTGATGCTCACTGGCTTTTGGAGCTATGCTTCCAACGTGTCACCGTTTGTCTGGCTTTTATCTGTTCAAACTATGCAGGCCATGCCAAATGAGAGCAGTACTGCCCCCTCTTCGAATAGACAGTAAAGAGTATGAATGTCTTGTTTCGCAACCTTCATCCTTGAAGTTTTCTTGCGAGGAATAACTCCTCCATTGGTTGCTTCATTTTTTTTACTGATCTACAATGCCATGCTCATACGTTTCTTGAACTCCAGATCTGTGTACTGAAATGCAGATGAACAGTTATCCTAGGAATCCTCACGTGTTATGTGTGAATCTATCCCCCAAATTGGGGGATTACCAATTTCGAATCACTCACGAAATCAGAACTCTTAGCATTTAAGTCGAGAACCACTATAAACTAGATTTTTTTTTTCAAATTTCAAACCACAGGAGATAATGCTTTTTTAGCTAAATTCAAATTATATATATATAAAAAATGGGAGATTGATCTCACTGACATCCAATTCGATGGCCTCGTTCCAAATGACATTAAGTTCGTTCGCCTTGACGCGTATGACATCGGGCACTCGAATTTGTGATCTCAGTGACATTTTGCATTTTTTTCCCCAATTTACCGTTGATTTTCCCATTTTCTATATGTGACTTGACCATATTGCCCTCATGTGGCCCACATGTCAGTGAGAGAAGGCCGCTGTGCGGGTTGGGGGAGGCGGCGGCGGCGTCGATGCTGGGGAAGGAGGCGGCGGCGAGGCACGGCGATGACGGCGGCGAGGCGGCGTTGTCGGCGCTGGGGAAGGAGGCGGCAGGGCAGCGGCGTCGGCGTTGGGGAAGGAGGCGGCGGCAAGGCGGCGCCGTCAGCGTTGGGAAAGGAGGTGGCGGAGAGGCACGGCGGCGGTGGCGGCGGCGACGGCAGCGAGGCAGCGGCGTCGGCGTTGGGGAAGGAGGCGGCAGCGAGGCACGGCGGTGCTCGAGGCGGCGTTGAGCTCGCCGGCCACCGGAATAGGAGAAGAAGGGATGCTAGATGAAG
The DNA here is from genome assembly GCA_005191435.1 of Raddia distichophylla. Taxonomy (NCBI): domain Eukaryota; kingdom Viridiplantae; phylum Streptophyta; class Magnoliopsida; order Poales; family Poaceae; genus Raddia; species Raddia distichophylla. Next base: position 627,700 of record SPJY01003720.1, read on the forward strand.
AAGATGGGAGCAAAATGGTCATTGCATTAGAGAAAAAAGTGTAAATCACAGGTAAAATCCAAAAAATAGGCAAAATGTCACTGAGATCACAAATTCGAGTGCCCGGTGTCATACGCGTCAAGACGAACGTACTTAATGTCATTTGGAACGAGGCTATCGAATTGGGTGTCAGTGAGGTCAATCTCCCCTAAAAAACTGGTGGTTTAGAATGAAACACATATGCTGGAATGTAGATGAACAATTAGGTCTTAGGAATCTTCAGTGTATAAAATAAGGGAAGGGTTTACAATTTCGAACCATTGACAAGAAAAGAGAACACCCGGCACAGCAATAGCGTTTTTTGAATCGAAAATTATCAAGAAAAGAAAAGTTTATTTCCCCAAAATTTAGAGCCAGAGAACAAAAAAATGCTGGCTTTTCCTAGCGAAATTCGGTCGATACCCACGAAAAAACAACGTTTACAAATTACAAACCGATTTTGTTTTCTCAAAAAGAAGAAGAAGAAGAGAGAAACCTATCAGATTTCTTGCGGTTTGACCTGTTGTAGTACTGATCGCTTGTTGGCAGAACCCTATGAAACTACGCGGTTCCCGTCGGTTTTGTGAACCTCTTGTTGGCTCTCCCTCTCTCTCTCGCCACCCACTCGGCAAGAAAACATCAACTGGGCGCACTACTGTATTTGATAGTGTGGGTTGACCACGAACACATGCAGCTTTGCAGGATGCAGCGCAAGTGCGTGTGTACTGCGTAGCGTAAAGCCCTGCCCTTTTGTGCGCGCCTTGTCCATTGCGTTTGGATCAGATGCCGCCGGCGCACGGCGAGAGCAAGCAGCTAGCTCATGCATGCATATGCATATGCAATTATGCATGACGTCGCGGTACGCCTTCCTGTTCCTGGGGCTTAATGCTGGGCTGTTTGTTCCTAATGTCGCCTTGCTTTCTTTTTTAGGGTTCCTTTAGCTGCTCCGCGGCTGGTGTGGAGTCTGGCTCAGGTCCAGGGGTTGGGGGCTTGGCCACTTGGGGGTTTGGCCTTGTACATTTCAGCTTACCGCGACTTAGCGTAGCGTTTTAGCAAAATTTGAGAATTTTAAAGAAAGGTTTAAATATTGTAAAAAAATAATTTAAAAATAATTTTAAGATCTTTAAGAGAACTACTAAAAATCTGAGAAAAATTATTAAAAACTATTACACCAAATAGGCTATATTAAAAAAATGCTGAAACATTATGCTACGTTACACTAAGCTAAAATGTACAAGGCCTTTATATGCTCAATAGAGAGGTGCTGGCCAGATCAGAGTGACATCTCTACCATACAAGTCAGGCATTGGAGGAGGAGAAAAGGCAAAGGAACCGGTGTATATGACAGCATAGTCAGGTTGGAACGCTTGCTAGCTAGTCTAAAATCGGAGTGCATGTGCAGTGATAATGGTAACTTGCTCCTTATTAAATTGGGCTAACTCGCTCACTAAATTGTCAAAAAAAAGGGACAAAAATAGTCCTTTGACCAGGTCCTTTTGACCAGTCAAACATGGTTTGATGTTACATTTGTTTTTGCATAAAATATTTCACGAAATCCAAACAAAATGCACGGAGTTTATGTTTATTTTACAACTTCATAATTTATATATTTTTTACATGTTGTATCAATTTTAATATTTTTTTAGTAGTCATAAAAATAGCACTGATGCTATACAACTATGTAAAGCTCGAAAAAAACATGTGAAAGTATTATATATGATTAATAACCTACAAAAAATTATCTGTTCAGGCAAGGGAAAAAAAAAAAGGGAAGCCACACGCGTAAGCTAAAGTACACCGCTGGTTAATCAATGTAAAACGAGGCAGGGGGCGATGATATTACGATAAGATGGAAGCTCTACCACACTATTTACTTTACTACCCGCCATTAATCAGGCTTGCGTCCTGTGACTGCGACGAGGCAGTGTTTTCGACAGAGGCATCCATGATCCATGCATTCATGCATGCATGTCAGCATGTGGCCGCGGTCACGGGCCTGCACTGCACGTACTGCCGCATGCAGTGCACATTTATGCATTGGGATCACATGACAATTTCTAGGCCGGCCGGCTGGCACGCACGCCATTGCCGAGGGCTCGAGGCCGAGGGCTCGTCGTCGTCTTCACTCGCCGAGGCCGGCAGCGCCATTAAACCCGCCTGCGCTCATGCAGCTGGAGGCCACCGGAGACCGGACGGACGCTAGCTGCGGCGACAAGGTAAATCCAGAAGCCACCGACACCGCGACACGGCGTACGCCGAGTCGTCGACCGTCCAGTCCAGCCTCGATAAGAAACGCCATGGCGATGGAATCCTGCCGAGTGATCGAGGTGAGAAAAGCTTGGGTTTGGCAGGGTTTTTTATATTTATATATACGCGGAGAGAGAGAGGAGGGATAAAGTCCTTGTTTGTTTCAGATCAATGTTGAGTTGCGTTTTACTGTAGTAAATTTGTGACCTTCTTAAAATGTGTTTTAACGAGTTCAAAAAATTATGAAAAAAATATTTTACAAACTTTAAAAAGAACTATTTAAAACTCCACAAGAATGACTACAAAACATTACATAATTTGACTTATACAAAAAATAACAAATTTTTATTTAATTTAATTTAATCTGAAACAAACAAGGCCAAAAGCTAACTTCTATATATAAAAAAACGGTTTGCAGTAAATTAGAGTGTACATGGTTAGCTTATTAAAAAAAATTTCTATTTACTATTTATAAATCTATGTCTTTTTATAACTAGTATCTGCCATTGGAGTTATACTTATAAATTAATCGGCACATATAGCATAGAGTATATCGAGAACCAAAAAAAAAGAAAACAGAGATTAAACGTGGAAAGCCTTATGCAAAAGAAAAAAAGACAACAACCGACGAATCTTAACTATTTTTTGAAGAATTACAACTTATAAGCACTGGGAATCATTCACCTCCCTATGTAGTTTACAAGAGTAAATAAATGGTTATTTGTCACTCCAAAGAATGATCATTGCAAATCTACGGGAGGTATATATGGACCGTGATAATGTAGGGTCAACACAGAAACAAACCTGATAGCTTGGACCACCGGAAATTGCTTGCAGGGAGATGGCAGTGAAGCTCCGGGAGCGGCGGCGCCGCCGACCTGCTGCGACGGCGTCGCTGTGCAGGTCACAGGGTGGGTCTCGTTTCTACAGCGATGGCCGTGAGTCAGATGAGTGAGTGACTTGCCTTTCATGAGCACGACCGACGAGTTGGTTGCTCGGTAAAAAAGTGTCCCTCCGTTCACCCGTACTGAAGGCCCTGTCTGATTCGAAGTGATTCAAATTTCAAAAGAAAATATAGAGGAATGCTCAAATGATGTATATGCTAGCCCTTGTTGTTTTTGTTCGTGGCATCAAACAACATGTTAATTTGAATAATTACTGTGGATTTAAAGACCGTGGGAATCAACGTGTTCAAAGATCTCGCAACCCAACGTTTCAGAGTCGTGCAAACCAAAGGGATCTTAACTGAAATTTAGTATAATGAGCAAGGTGATCCGCGCGTTTGTGCGGCTAGATTTATGTTAAGATATAGATAATATATCATATTAGATTTAGAGTTTATCTCTAATATATAGATCAGCTTCAGTAGTTTGTTATAGAGGTTAATATTGACCGTTAGATTTACATAATTATATCCATATTCGACGATGAACGGTTCAAATAATTTGGATGATGTGGACGAATGTGATGGCTTCTTTTTCCACTCCTTTTAGGATTAATAGATTTGTGCTAAGATATAGATAATATCAGATTAGATTTAGAGTTTATCTCTTATATATAGATCAGCTTCAGTAGTTTGTTATAAAGGTTAATATTGACCGGCCCTTCTCCCTCCATTAGTCTCTCTCTCTCTCTCCATGCACGATCTACACCTTCCCCTCATCTCTCTCGTGTCCGATCTAGAGAAGATCATATTTGAAAGGAGATGATCGGATTTGCGGGAGAAAATGATCCCTAAATTTGGATTGAAATATTGTCATGTAAATACCAAAACATCTTGTTTGCTCTTGTGCAACATTCCATTTGCTATTCTGCAACTTTCTTCTTTTCCCTAATGTTTCACTACTGAAACATCTCTAATGTTGCATCAACTACTTTTAAAATTTGTTGTGCTCTAATTCAAAGTTTTCAATCCTTTTGATCGAATGTTGCAATTTTCTAATTCAATTGTTGCAACAGCTAATTTTCAATGTTACAGCGCTCTTATCAACGATTAAGAACAAGCTTCCTGAGTCAAGCTTAGATTCCGAACTGCGGTACTAAAGAGCCCATTTTTTTGCCACGATCCCGACACCCAAGATGTTGCGTAATAACTTCGTATAGCATACATTATACGAAGTTATACGACTAACCGTCGAGAGACCTCAATCCTGGCTGGCCAAGTACTCGGGCCTCCTGGCTGGCCAAGTACTCGGGCCCAAAGGTAGAGGGATACCCCGTTATCACCTTTCTCTCGACGGCTAGATGAAGACCGTCGAGGGATGAGTGCCCCCCAAAAATATATATATATATAGGAAGCGTCTTTTCTACCCCTGGGAGTATCTACTCCCTCCTTTAAAAAACCACCGTAGGTATGTCCGCATACTCTTTTATCAGTTTGGGTATGTTCATATACTTATTTTAAGATATACTAAATATCACCATACGAAAAAATTGCAAAAGAGCCCCTATTTTTTAACATATATTGATATACCTTTATATTAGTACATATAAATGAGTATGTCCACATACTGCATGTATAATCCAATACTCAAGGTACATACCACCCTAGATGGTCTAGTATGATCACATACTCCATGTACATACCTTCCGTTCGACCAGATATGTCCAAAATCTTGAGATACATAGGTGGGAGTAGCTACTCTTAGGAGTATAGAGTATTTTTCCTATATATATATATATATGCTAGCCCTTCTTGTTTTTGTTCGTGGCATCAAACAACATGTTAATTTGAATAATTACTGTGGATTTAAAGACCGTGGGAACCAACGTGTTTAAAGATGTCGCAACCCAACGTTTCAGAGTCGTGCAAACCAAATGGATCTTAACTGGAATTTAGGCCCAGTTCTTTTCAGCTTAACAGCTTGACGGCTTATCTACGTTTTAAAAAGACATATGTTTTGAGTTTTTTTAGTCCGTTTTTCGCTATTTTGAAGGTGGGTCCTAACGCTTTAAAAAGCAAGTCAAACGAAATGATCCGAATCTCGAGACTATCTCGAGAAGCGCTTGAAATTTAGTCATTTCAGCCGTTCAGCTGAACAGGGCCTTAGTATAATTAGTTGGCCTCTAAGTTTTAGAGTGTCCTTTCGATGAGTTTGAATCAAGTTTGCAATAAATAGGTCATTTTTTATTCACTGTTTATTTTTGTTTAGTGGAGGCAAAAGTTGAGGGCCTTTAAAAGAGGTATGAAAAGGCTAAAAAATTATTAAATTTTTTTAGATCTTTGAGAAAACCTTCACAAAGTCCTCAAAAATCATTAAAAATGATACACTAAATGGTATGTAAAAAATAATAAATTTTGACTCAACCAAACAAAGCTAAACTAAATCACGAATCAGAACGTATCATGCCCTCTGAAACAGTGCCATATCTATAATTTGAAAGATGAATTACAATCAGATAATAGGACGAGGCTGCATCATTGAGGGCTTTAGTTAGGGCTGGGCTCGAGCTCGGCTTAAATTAGTATTTAGGACCAGGCTTAAGATTGGACTCGATGTAAGCTCGGTTGGGCTCTAGCTTGAATAATGCACCAATGCTAGGCGAGGGAAGGAAAGAGGGCTACATGGGCTCGATCTCGAGCTTGGTTCGAATTGATTGGACTAGTTGGTTTATAGATAGGATAGCTAGTACGGTGGTGTTTGTGTAGGCTCAGTTGGGAGTTGGGTTCGACAGAAAGCTCAAGCTATCAGGGATTGGCTAATGCATTATCCAACTAGGCAGTGTTACCCTACAAAGGTTACCTGGGTAGCTATTACCTGGCAGCGTAGAGCAGATGGTTACCCGGATGACAACAACAACACTTTGGGCAAGGCATTGCCCGGTAAATTGTTGATCAAGGTGATCCAAAACTTAGCGTCTAAGGCATCCAACCACCAAGTCAACCCGGCTCGCGACGATTTCAGACTGTCGCAAGGCAAGGTGATATTTTTTGGAAGGCGGCGCGGCATCATGGGGATGGTTGCCATGTTTGTTGTACTTTCTTTGTTTTACACCCCTAGATCATACTATAAATACCCCTCCCGCGTGAGGGAGAGAGAGGCAATTTGAGATAAGATCACACACATGGTACGCAATTTCTTCCACCATATGAAAAAAGCATTGGACATAGGGCTATTACCCCCACCGTGGCAGGCTTGAAATGGTATAAAAATCTTTTTGTGCTCTTTTTGATTGTTCGTCGTCTTTCTACACCTAGATCTTTTCGACATCTCGAAAAGTCCTACCATGGTGAAAAAGGACCTTTCTGATCTCTCATTCAAGAGGTAAGCTCGATGGGAAGCCTGGTTCCCAATCGTCAACAAAATCAACTAGTTTAGCTTAATTTCAAGATGAAACTAAGATTAGTTCGATCTCGAGTATCTCATCAAGCCATCCGTCCATAAAAACATCCACCCTAATTAATTAGAGGCAATGCCGATGAGAACACCCTGCTAGAAGTTAGCCTCAGATGAGACCTACTATAATTAAAAAACACATAAATTAGTATCTATTTGATTTGCAGGTAGGGGTTGACAAATGACTCATTGTATGCTTAAGTTAGACACCATGAAAACGACATGTGATGGTTAAAGGCAGCCTCTAGGCATGAAAGATAAAGAGAGTGCTAGCTTAACGATAATTTGATACATTCTAACATAAACACTTAGATCATCCTAACAAATCTAGAAAAGAGCATATTTAGTTGCCGACTACAACTAGGATCAATAGTTTTCAGACTATATATGGTCGATGACTTTCGCCATCCAAAATAGCATCATCGCAATAAGGTCCCGCGGGACCGGGCTTTTCCAAGCCCAATCTGAAGCCCGGACCGGTCTTTGAATAGGGTAGAGTACGTGGGTGGACCGTGGACACGAGAGCATATATACCCGGTGGTTGGGTACGTATGGCCGTCCGGCCGGTGGCCTGTGACCACGCCTTTCCGCTACAAAAGCCATGCAATAAGGTCGGCCGCTTAGATGCCGAAGCTCACATAATATTAGGAGCATTTCATGAGCCGGAGAGCGAGCTGGCCTGGGGAGAGGCGGCATCTTCGGCGAGGGGAAGGCGACCAAATGCAAGGGGCAAATTTGTCGATTCCCTTGGCCGGAGAGAGCTAGCCAGGGGATCGAGATGAGCAGCAAGCAAGCATGCATGTGACTTGACGCCACACCGACCACACGCCACGTACGCATGCATGCACGCACGTACAAACGTCCGTACGAGTGTGGCCAAACATAAAATTAAAGGATGCATGGCTAGCTCATGTCATGTGAATTAAGGAGGAACTACTTTGGTTTTAGTATTTATTAATTACCGTCGACAAGTGCCGATCAAATGGAAAAAAACAACCATGCATCTCTGTCACACGAAACCATATTCACCTGGCGCATCTTTATATATCTACGACCTACGTACATAATGTTGTTAATTAGTAATTGCTAGATGTGAACACGATGTGCGCGCATATACGTACGTAACGATGCATGCACCCGTTGATACAGTATTAAGAGATAGCTAGCATTGTACGTCGCTCAGCTTGAGAAGCTCCAAATTAATAAAGCTATCCTTCAGATTTGAGACCCACGCGCGTACGGTGGGGTGGAGTGAAAGACACCCTTGTTAATAAACTACGATGTGACGTTGGTAGCTATCATCTACGGTGTTAATTAATTAATCACAGTGAAATTAATCACTCAGCATGTTAGAGGCAGCACGCTTCATGCAGGGAAATATTAAAGTTGGAGCTTGGGTCCTGCTCAAGGATCTGAATGGTCTGCTGCATGTATAAAGACGTAAAACACGGGATGATAAGAGCTAAAATTGCAAGAACACACCTAGGCCGGGGCAGCTATATATATACCCTAAAATGATCGTTATTTTTGCTATATATTTTTGTAGCCGCCATAGAACCACTATATGCATGCTACCTTTTTAATTTCTTTTAAAAATTCAACCATCAATTGTGTTTTGTTGTCCTCTATTTCATTTTTACATCATCTAACCTAAAAAGGTTATACTATTAATATAAATGATCACTTAGATAAATTAATCTACAATGAATGTGTATAGAATAGATTAATTACAATCATGTATCCTATACATTTATTATGTTTATATGGACAAATATTAAACTAAAAATTACTTATGAAGCAACAGATATGTTTCTTATTTAGTTGAATGTAGCTAATATTATGCATATAATTTTATATTAAATGCTATATAGGATAAGCTTCCACGATAGCTTTTAGAGTTTTCTGAACTTTGAAATGTACGAAGCGCACGAAAAACGTGAATTGTAACCTTGGCTCTATTCTCGGTTTTTCAAAAAAATTTTGATAATCTTTTCAAAACCTTTGACTTTTGACGCTATTTCATTAAAATAATAAAATCAGAGTGAAACATTTTTTAAGCCAGCTTTGATTATCCGTTTCAGTCCCGTCAAATCATTGTTCCGAGCCGTCAAAGTTTATTTTAAATAATTTCAGCACTTTGAAACACCATCTCCTCCGAAGTAGGGTTTTCTCTCTCTATCTCTTTCTCCGTCTGTCATGCGCTATAAAGAAGATGGACTTTGCGACATGGTAGTTAATATTGTAATGGTTTTCCATTAGGAGCAAACATCCCCTAATTAAATACACACAATGGTGAAACCCTAGATGTTCCAAGAACCCAAAGCCTATATATATAATAATTTGGTGAGTGCACTCACAGAGGACAGTACTTCACAGGAATCTCAGACCGATTTCTTCCCCTTTTTTTTTCCCTTGCAAACCTTAATTTGTCAGATGCCTGGAAATGCCAAATCTCTGTCACTCTCGCATCATGGTGACATGATCCCATGTGGTCCATCACGCACTCATCACATGCAACGCATTAGCTAGGCACACTGAATTGATCAAGAACCTCGGCGTGCCACCCTGCAAGAGGACCAATTAAAGGTTAAAACCATGGATCCAGCAGCTAACTCCGCCGTATCGATCCACGTACCACAACGCCTCCTTTCACACACTGCCTGGTCCGGATTGCACCTGTCAGCATCTATAAATTTGATGTTAATTATATGTTCTTCTCTTGACCACCTTCTTGCTCTATATTTTTGTTTTTTTTTCAGCAGAGCCTCTCTTAATATATCGCAATTTTTTTCATGTGTACTGCTGCAAGTGAGCTCTTAATCGAAAGATTACATTTGCAATGTAGATGTACTTTTGTCGTTTGAAAGAAGCTCTCCTTGTCGGCTTGGCTAAAACAACCACGATCAAAGTTATGTCGGTCTTTATCTTGGCCCTTTTTTATTCAGTTTAAATCAGCTTATCCAAAAATTTGAGAGCCCACGAAAAGCAACTTGGAAAGGTAAAATATATTTAAAAATAGTTTTAAGATCTTTGCACTGCTACAAAAACGCTCATCCGCACCTCCTCATCGCTAACGAATGCAGTGAAAACCGCTATGATGAGTCCCACCCCGTCCCACGCCCGACCCTCGAAAAAACTACACGAACCGCTAGTGATTCAATTACTAGCGATTCAGTTATAGAGCTGCAAGAAATATTGTACTATCACTGACGATTTTATATGCGAACCGCCAGTGATATGCCTCAATTTTTTTGCACCTTGGCTTCTTCTACCGTGTGTACCAAAAAAAAATTGGGTTCTCCCCCCTTTTACCCAGATCCATCCTTCAAATTCCTCTTGTATATATGTCTCACCTCTCTCCCAGTCCCCCTCCACTCCTCCAAACTTGCTCAAGTGTGGTAGCCATGGGATCCCTCACCTGTGCCGCCCACAACCACCTCCCCATCAGCGTCGTCTCCGGCCATCCCACCAGCACCACCCTCGGCCATCTCCCCCGACTGGCGCGTCCCCCGACATCCTTCTCTGGCCTCCTACCCAAATTTGCCTCGACGGATGCCACCCCCAAGCTCCCCCACCAATGACGCCCTTGACCACCTACCCTGTCGGCACCGCACCTGGTCTCCTTCCAGCCCCATCAGAGTTGTCCTCGACCATCTTCCCATTGTTGCTGCCCCTCGCCACCTTCTACGTCGATGCCACCTTAAGTCTTCTCCCCCTCCAAATTTGCCCCACCAACATCATCCTCAACCATTTCCCACAACCGGTGCCACCCCAAGCTCCCCCAACGGCCACCTCACTCGATGGCGCCTCCAGCCGGCGCCATGGTACCCCTACGCTCCAACGATTGCCTCCCATGACGGTGCAGTCCTAGGTCTCCCCTCTAGATCTGCCCCACTAGCATCGTCTCTGACCATCTTCCCATTGGTGTTGCCCCTGACCAACAAGGATAATTATATTTTTTTTTATAAAAAAAATCATATCACTAGCGGGTCATTATGAGAATCGTCAGGGATAAGCGTTTCAAGCTGCTAGTAATGTGGTTTTATACCATAGTATTGAGAAAAAACCACTAAAAGGCTCCATAGAAATAACTACTAAGTGCTGTGATATATGATTTATATAAAAATAATAAATTTCTGAATAAACTGTTTCTTGCTAAACTCCTATGAAATTCTCAAGAAATCTTTGTGTTCTAGCTAAAAATATGGGACCTGAAATCGTAAAGATCTGGACAAAGATGGTCATTCCTCATGCGCTCCCTTTCACCCTTAGTTTGACTTGATGGCAAATTGGCAATACATGATCTCACGTATATGCCTGTCACATGCAGCGTGAGCTTTGTTTTATACTCCAGTACGTAGGCATCTTGGCAGTCATGCACCCAGTGCATATTCGATCGTTTTGACTCCCGAAAAGCGATTGTTTGCACGTAAAACAGTACAGTGCGGCGTTGAACTAGGGACAACCCCCATGCATAACAACAATACAGCATGATTACGACCTAACACTATCATACTTATTAGCATCCTAATTCTTGCATGCATGGAGCGATCTCGTCAATCATGCATGCATGAATGGTTGGTATCTGTCTACCCATCTAACACCGCTGGTTCGTGGTTCCACACTTCCATGACGTTGAATAGGCAACAGACTTCAGCTGGAATGAACAAACTCAAATCATTGGCTATTAAAGGCAACAAAATCAGCTAGTTTAGCATGCCATCGGTGATAGCCTTATTAAGGCCTTGTTCTTTTTAGCTTGACGTCTTAACAATCCAACGACTTATCTACGTTTTGAAAAGATAAATGTTTCGAGCTTTTTAGTCCTTTTTTCGTTGTTTCGAAGGTGGATACTAAAATTTTAAAAAGCAAGTCAAACGAAATGGATTCGAATCTCAAGGCTAGCTAAAAAATTTCTTGAAATTCGGTCATTTCAGCCATTCAGCTGTTCAAATTAGCTCAAAAGAACAGGGCTTGAATCTTCAGCCATGTTCGAACAGGATACTCATAACAGCTAATGCTTTTCTTTTTTTTTAGAATAAGAAGAACAATCAAGAGCAATATTAAAGCTACTAGCTCTTGGTATTGTTGAACACCATCACACGAGCGGATGCCGTTGCTGGAGTGTACAAATGTGGCCTGGCCCATGGCGAATCAAAGGGTACACGTACGTGGAGCATATGTGCGCGCCCACCCACCAAGCGTACAACCCATGTGAGAAGAAGGCATGTGAACACACACACACACACACATACCCATCTGTACGACAGGAGGAGGCGCTCACTTCACTGGTCATGTACAGGGACGCAAGAACAGCTCCCTCTTGGCTCCAGCAAAGTCGCATGAGCTCGATCCGCAACATGCATGCATCAAAAGATTCGGACTCTTTTCTCCCATCCCCTTTCACATAGATCGATTCGGATCGGGGGCCGGGGTCGCACCGCTGTTTGCACAGTGATTGATTCCATCAGCATTCGACGTCAGAGATTGGTTTATCTCGATCTCCTGTTGTACGAGGGACCTCCCTCTCTGCACTTGCATATATGCAGGTAGACCTGATCAAAGGCCTGTCCGGGCCGGGCGGGCTAGGCAGGCCCGAGCCCGGCCTGGTGCGTTGGGCTCAAAGGCTGGGCCCGAGCCCGCCCCAAGCCCAAAAGCCCGATGTCCCGACCCGGCCACGGCTTAAAACGCGAAAATCCTAGGCCTGGCCCAGCCTGACGACCGGACTCCGGATGGAGGCCCAAGCCTGGCCCGATGCACCGGTCGGGCCGGGCCGGACTTATCGGGCTGGGTTGCCGGGTCGGGCTTCCCGTGGTCAGGTCAATATGCAGGAAACCATCCCCCGGTTGACAGGTTATAAGAAAAGTGAAGCTAGAACTAAAGAGACGGTTCTGTTAGAGCTAAATTTTGGCTTGTATCATCTCACTAACAGTCGAAAGATTCGCAGGTTTGGAAGAAAGAGCTTGCCGCCTATGTGTGCATTCTTTGCTCATGGTCTATCACGCTAAAGGGGATTAGGCGGACGAATCGGTGATGGAGAGAAGGGATGTAGGTAGCAACCATGAGTAGGCAGGTTGGCAAGTAGGGGCAAATGGCTGAGCAGCCGACGTGTGACATAGTTGCAAGCGGTAGAACATGAAGGTATGACATAGTGACCTATAGACGTGTAAGAAGATATAGATAACACGTGACTAGCAATTCTACATCCCAGGTTCCAGCTTTGTATCATCTATAAAAATGCAGGGTCTCTTGAGGAGTATTTTTTTCGGTTGTAATGTCCAACCCATCAGTAAAAATAAGTTCAACGGTCCTTGCAAACACATATTTCTAAAAAATAAAAAAAACTCAACAACCATCCTACCGGGTTAAGTCCGAAGTTTAGTACGATGTTGTTGATTCTAGTGCGCGTCGTAGACGAAGAAGATGAAAAAAATTACAGAAGAGATGGAGCATAGATATAGAAGAGAAAATTCTTTATTGCTTTTCTCAGATGTATATAATGGTTGAATTTCTCTCCTAATTATTTTTATTTGCTTAGGATTTCGACTGATCCATAGAGTAGACCCTACCCAGACGCGCTCTAGGTCGAAGACTGGCGGCGGCCCGGACAGGATTTCTCAACAAAAAAAAACTCCCATTTCATCCCGGTGTATTATTACACCGGTTTTGGCCTAAAACCAGTGCGAAATCCAGTCTCATAGTCATACCTATATACGAAAGCCAGCTTATATATGTCGAGTCCATTGATAATTTGGGTTACTCGAAACGCTGGGCTAGGTACAAAATATGAATAAATTGTTGACATCCCCTGGGACTAGTAGGTACGGTAGCTTGGTCAAAACCTTAATGAGAACCGGCGACCTCTGAACCGATAGTTTTTCCGGCACATTACTGTAGACAAGAGCAGCACCCACGATTCCATGAACCCCAAGTTCCCAAAAAAAAATCAACAAACCTTAACGCGATTGCTATCACGCTGATTAATCCAGAATCAACAAACCATAAACACATCCGGTATCAATAATTAATCAAGAATCAACGAGCCATAAACGCACTTGCAGGTCGCAACTCAACGTCACGCTTCACGAGGCCATCCATCCATAAATATGATTACATGAACATCGGAGACGGCTTGCTAGCTGTGACAAATACATCAGCTAATGCAACGGTGAGTTTATAAACACAAATTCCAAAATTTATGTGAAACCCACGAATCATAAGTTTTTTTCCCGCCGGCGGTTTCATGCAACTTCACTCTCTTCAACCTATTTCTTTCCCAACTCCAGCACCCGCTAGCTCCACCAAATACACCACCCGGCCCTCCTCTTTTCGTCATCATCGCCACAATGCTAACTCGCCTCATTGGCTCACCGCTGATGATGCGGCCCTGCCTAGCTTACCTCGGGTCCTGGTTGTTCAGCCCTCATGTCTCGCCGTTGCTTCCACGATCCTCCCTCTTGCCGTTGTGGCGGGCTCAGGCGAGGCGGGGGCGCGGCAACTGCAACAGACGTGGTGGCAAATTAACTCCAGCGGGGCGCGAGACCAACGGTTCCGACAGGCGTGGCGACGAGCTCTAGCATGGCGTGGGCGCCGTAGCTCTAGCAGGGTTGGGCTCGGCGGCTCCGATCAATGACGTGGCGAGCATCGGTGGGCCGCCGACGCGACTCCAGCAGGTGTTTATAACACTGCCAATGGTCGGCACATCAACCTAAACTTATCGGCGTTTACATGAGAGGTCTAAAATCGTTAGGGCAACCATTTAACGCTGAGGCAAGAACATCTATGGTCGTAAGCGTCCACGCCATCCTCTCTCTCTCCCTCCTCCCCCCTCCCCCTTTCTTTAAAAATCAAACAAATATTTCAGAGAAATTGAATTTTATAGACATTAAAATTCAAGCATTTTGATTTCTCGGTTTGGGATTTCAATTTTTTTAAAAAACATTAGATTAAAAAATTGAATGCAAAAAAAGAAAATTTACAAAATGAATTTTCAAATTTTAAAATTCAAAAGTTGAATATAAAACCCTATAATAAAAGTTCTAGAATGAAATTCATTTTTAAATTCTTTTAAATTTAAAATTGCTGAAATTATTTTAAAAAATTTAAAGCGCCTAAAAATTACAATTTGAATTTTGAAATTCCAAAAAATCATTCTTGAAATTTTAAAACTTGATTTTTTTTCCCCAATTTTCGAAAGGGGGAAGAGAGGATGATGTGGACGGTTATATGGAAAACACATAGACATTTAATGCCTACATGAATTGTCACATTAGCACTAAACGGTTGTCCTAACGGTTTTAGAGCCCTTGTGAAAACAGTGACAAGTTTAGGGGATAACAGAAGTAAAGCGCATGTTTGGGGGGGCTAAACGAGGAATGGTGCAAGTGTAGGGACCCATAGTGCAATTTTATCTTTTCTAGTTGTAGGTTGGACAAATAAAAATAAGAAAATTGCACTGTTGCCCTCTGAATTTGCATAAATTTTCATTTAACCCCAAACTTGTATTTTACATTCTCAGCCCCAAAACTTGTTTCATTAGCATGTTTGTCCCAAAACCATCATCGATTCCTTTTAAATCCCATGTGAGTGGCCCAACACGGCCCAGCCTGAGTCCGTTTAGGCACGACCCTTTTAGACAGGGCCCGACACGGACCGAGGAGGGAAACGGGTCGTGTCGTGTCGGCCCATGGGCCGAGGCCAACGCCAAGGCCCAAGCACGACAACAAGGGAGGCATGGGCGTGCAGGGCGGCCCAAGGCCTGACTATCCCATCGGGCCTGTCAGCTCATTTGTATTTAAATGGAGAAAATAGAAGGCTAAAACAACAATCCTAGGCTTTTAACCTCGAATGTCTTGGGTTTCAAAGTTATAATGCCACACCAGCTAGCACTAGGACATGGTTTCTTTTTGTGATGGTTGTATCATAATATATTCTAATGTATATACTTATGAACCAAAGCCTAAAAAATTAGTCGTGTCGTTCTGACCTGGCCCAGCGTGACTGGCCTTCGGCCCAAGCACGACACGCCTGACTAGACCATGCCGGCCAAGGCCTGATTTTCACCGTGTCGTGTAGTGCTTTGGGTCGGGCCAAAACGTCGTGCCTAGTGCCAGCCCGTTAATTTAACCCGTCCCATTTGACCATCTATAGTGGCTACCATGTGATCGTCAAATGCCAAGGTGGCATCCTTGTGTCAGTTAAATGATGGCGTGGCCTCCACGCTGTTCACCCACATTATCCTCTCTCTCTCCCCCCTGACCATCTCTCTCTAACAGTGAGCCTCGACAAAAATAAATAAAATGAGCAAGAACATCTTGCCAAACATAGATGTAGGATTAGCAAAATATAGACATATATGTGTAAATTAACGGTCCCGAGTCATGGTGGTCGCTATTAGTGCTAAGCACTAAGGGCTATAGCGATCCGCTAAATGAACTGTAGCAAACCGCTAAACGAGCTATAACGTCGTGGTTA
Organism: Raddia distichophylla; assembly: GCA_005191435.1. Lineage (NCBI taxonomy): Eukaryota > Viridiplantae > Streptophyta > Magnoliopsida > Poales > Poaceae > Raddia > Raddia distichophylla. Next base: position 643,776 of record SPJY01003720.1, read on the forward strand.
TGTTAGCGCACTTCCCCTACTTAGCTTAGCATCTGGGTGCCCAAACACGCTTTAAATCACTAGATGGTGCAACTAGACCTGCTCATGGGTAGCCTAGCCCGACATACCCGGCCCGACCCAAAAAAACCGGTCAAACCCGGGCCGACTAGTGCAGCGGTCGGGTCGGGCCTCGATTTGAAGCCCGACCGTCGGGTCGGGTAGGGTTCGAGCCAGAAAAATTGCAAAAAATAGCCGTTTGAATTTGGTTTTTTGGGTTTCGGGTTTCATGCTGGGTTTGGGTCCAAATTTGTGACCGACGCACTGGGTTGGGTTGGGTCGAGCCGACTGATTTTGGCTGGGTTATGAAAATCTCGGCCCGAACCTGACACATGATCATGTCTAGGTGCAACCCCATAGGTGAGGTGGCGGCGATGGGGTGAACTGATACGCCCCGTTTGTCTATGTCCGATCACTTTTTAACTTTAATGCTGGCATTGCTCCATCACTAGGTTTATCGCTTTCTATATTCGCTTTCATTCTCCTATCACTATCCACCTCTTAGCATTGTGTTCCAAATTCCACTGTTACATTAAGGAGACAGCCTTGTTCTCGGCAACCACTATGCGTTCCCTATTTGTGGGGAGGTCAAGTTACATCCAATTATTTATCAAGAAATTTACATATATAAAAACGAATACAAAACGGTCTATTTCTCTCTACAGACATACTACTAACAGACGGTATACCGTCCGAACGGTATAGATGTTTCATGGGGTATTTTATGTGTAACATACGAGAATTTCATGTGTGCTATGTTTCATAAGTATTTTAAGTATTATTTTATGAGTCTTTATATGCTTCATAAGGTAAACACCTGTGATGTTCGGATTGTATACCGTCACCGAGCCGCAATTTTTCTCTCCATGGCAAGAAATGAATACTCACATGCATCCGAGAAACGAAGCCAACCACCGCGTCTGCGTGCTGCAGTTTGTAGCCCGAAACATGAAAAAATTTGTAGTGTGGAGCGTCAAAATCTGGGCAAAAACCAGCGTTTTCCGGCCGTTTTTGGCCCCTCGTCTCGGGCTCTCGGGCTACCCCGACCCCCGCCCCAACGCCTCCACCCACCACCCTTCTCTTCTTTAATCCCCATTCCTGCCTCACTACTCCCCTCTCCCCTCCCCTCACATGCGGGTGAGTGCCATTGCCAACCTCCTCTTGCTTCCTCCGCACTTGCCTTCTCCTTCTTTCCACCATTAGCGCGCGTCTCCTCTTGACCGGGGGCTCGATCGAGTGCGGTTCGAGCTCATGTCGGCGTCGGTGGCGCTCGTTGTCGGTTAGCTTTCGTGAAGGCAGCGGCGGCCATGGAGGGACGGCGGCGTGGCGGCGCCGGCGGCGGTGTTGGGGTGGTGCTGTTCTTGGTGGTGTTGATGTGCCGTGCCGCGTGCGGGCTTAATGCCGACGGCATGCTGCTGCTGTCGTTCAAGTACGCGGTGACCGCCGACCCGCTCGGCGCGCTCGCCGGGTGGAGCTACGCCGACGAGTCGCCGTGCGACTGGAACGGCGTCGTGTGCAAGGGCTTCCCGCAGGCCGACGCCGCGGCGGTGAATGTCACGTCGGTGCCCGCCGCCGACGGCAACTCCACTGCGGCGCTGCGCTCGAACGGGACCGCGGGGCTAACCGGCGGCGGCGTCAACGCGTCGCTGGCGGCGGCGACGGTGTCGCGGGTGATTAGCCTCGTGCTCCCCAACGCGCAGCTCGCCGGCTCGCTCCCCGCCGACCTCGGCCGCGTCGAGCACCTGCTCCACCTCGACCTCTCCGGCAACGGCCTCAACGGGAGCCTCCCGGCGACATTGCTCAACGCGACGGAGCTCCGCGTGCTCTCGCTCGCCGGGAACGCCATCTCCGGCGAGCTCCCCGAGGACGGGGCCGCCTACACGCGCAGCCTCCAGGAGCTCAACCTCTCGGGTAATGCACTCGCCGGGGGCCTTCCTGCCGCGCTCTGCAGGCTGCCGAGCCTCACCGTGCTGGCGCTCGCGAGCAACCACCTCGCCGGCGAGCTCCACGGCGGCGGCCTCGGCGCTTTGGAGGTCGTCGACCTGAGCGCAAACGGCTTCAACGGCTCCCTCCCGCCGGACTTCGCCGGGAGCCGGCTGCGGTTCGTGAACGTCTCGTCGAACAAGCTCGCCGGCGCTCTACCGGCGGAGCTCGCCACCGCCGTGCCGGCGAACGCGACGGTCGATTTCTCGAACAACAACTTCACCGGCGCAGTGCCGCAGGCCGGGACGTTCGCCGTGCAGCCGGCGGCGACCTACGAGGGCAACCCGGGGCTGTGCGGGCCGCCGCTGAAGCAGATGTGCTCGATCCCGTCGTCGCTGTCGAACCCGCCCAACGCCACCGACTCGCCGCCGGCGTTCGCCGCCATCCCCAAGAACCCCGCCCGCGCGCCGCCAGGCGCGGAGGGGACGGCGGCGCCTCGCGAGCAGGGGAAGCTCCACCCCGCCACCATACTCGCCATCGTCGCCGGCGATGTAGCCGGCATCGTGCTCCTCTTCATGGTGTTCCTCTACGTTTACCATATCAGGAAGAAGAGGCGGCGGCGGCGGCGGGAGGAAGACCCGACGCCTCTACACCCGAAGGGCGTGAAGGCGACGCCGGACGTCTCCGGAGGCAAGGAAGACAAGGCGTCCACGTCCACCGGATGCTGCATCGGCGGCAAGAACGACAGCTCCGACAGCTCCAACTGCTCGGCGTCGTCGTCGGACGCGGAGTCCGACGACGACGGGGAAGACCTAAAGAAGAGGGGCGGCTTCATCGGCCGGAGCACGCCACAGCACCACAGCAAGAAGCACGAGCAGCCGCCGCCACCGGCGCCGGCGACCCTGGTCACCGTCGACGGCGACGGCGAGCTAGAGATGGAGACGCTGCTGAAGGCGTCGGCCTATATTCTCGGCGCCACTGGGTCGAGTATCGTGTACAAGGCCGTGCTCTCCGACGGCACTGCGCTCGCCGTCCGGCGCATCGGCGAGAGCGGCGGCGCCGACAAGCTCAAGGACTTCGAGGCGCAGGTGCGCGCCGTCGCGCGGTTCCGGCACCCCAACATCCTCCGCCTCCGGGGATTCTACTGGGGCGCCGACGAGAAGCTCGTCATCCACGACTACGCCACTAATGGCAGCCTCGCCAACATCGCATTCAGCAGTAAGCCCTCCTCTTACTCCACTGCATTGCTCAAAATTTACAAATCCGTATGACATCTCGCGTACTTATTAGCTGCATTATTTTGCTGCAATTGCACTGAATTTTTTGGGATTTCTGTAATAGTGGTCATGGACTCGCTGAAATCTTCTCATATCTGAAGTTTACTTGTACTAATGACAATGTTAATGAGATAATTCATTTGAGAAGTAGGAGTGTTCTTGCAACGACATAAATCCATGCGAAAGGTGGCACCGTATGACCGTACCTCGAATGCATTTAGTAGGGGTGATTCTTTTGCTGCCTGGAGCTTAATTGCACTGGTCATGGGTCATAAACAGCTCATAATTTGGCATTGATTGTGAACAACATCTGCAACTTTTTTAGCACTAACTCTCCTGGCCTCTTTTAGTACGGGTGCTCCTCTCTGTCGAATCAGGTTAAACCTGAAGCAGCTGTAGTAGCAAAGATTGGGGTTTTAGCAGCTGCATTATGCAAAGATGGAAACTTTCGCATTGGTTCTTGATTGTTGATTGGGGATTGCAGGGAGGTTCGGGTCGTCGTCGCCGCTGCAGCTGAGCCTGGAGGCGCGGCTGCGGATCGCGCGCGGGCTGGCGCGCGGGCTGGCGTACATCCACGAGAAGAAGGGCGTGCACGGGAACCTCAAGCCCAGCAACGTCCTGCTCGCCGCCGACATGGAGCCGATGATCGGCGACTTCGGCCTCGACCGGCTGCTCTCCGGCGAGGCCACCGCCCACCGGAGCACGGGCGCGTCGGCGCGGCTGTTCGGGAGCAAGCGGTCGATGCACTCGGCGAGCAGCCTGCCGGACCTGTCGCAGATGCCCGGCGCCGGCGCCGGCGCGAGCCCGTGCGGGTCGGCGGCCGCGGCAGCGCCGCCGCCGTACCAGGCGCCCGAGTGCCTCAAGAACCTGCGGCCCAACGCCAAGGGGGACGTCTACTCCTTCGGCATGGTGCTCCTCGAGCTGCTCTCCGGGAGGGTCTACTCGGAGGTGGAGCTCTGCCAGTGGCACGCCGGCTTCGTCGCCGAGGAGCGCGGTCGCGTGCTGCGGATGGCCGACCCCACGCTCCGCGGCGAGGTCGACGGCAAGGAGGACGCCCTGCTCGCCTGCTTCAAGCTCTCCTTCGCGTGCTGCGCCATGGCGCCCACCAAGAGGCCCTCCATGAGGGACGCCGTCATGGTGCTCGAGAGAATACCTCCTCCTTCCTCCCCCACCTCAGGCCCTCCCACCGCCGCCGCCATGCCCTGAGAGAGCCACTCCTTACTAATTAATCACAATAATCAAGGAGGAACCTAAGGATGGCAGTGGCATAATCCGACGAACGGCCTCACTAATGGCAAATCTTGTGTGTTAGCGTGTGTAGATTCGTGTCACTAATTTTGATCCCGTGATTAACAACAGCACACTGCGAAACCATGCTGACCCTGGTGTGTTCTTGCTCTGATTGTAATGTGATTTTTACAAGCTTCTTGCATCTCTTGCATCCAGTTTATCTCTCGGGCACTTCTGAGCAAATGTTCAGGCCCCCCTTGCTTCTACAAACATGGACTCAACTCAATGCAGTGTCTGCACTGGACGTGGACGGCCATAGTTGCCAAGGACTGCCTGCTCCTTGGAGCAGCAAGTACCAGCGACATGTGTCCCTGGAGATGCCGGTCCAGTGCACTGGAGCGACAAACTGTTGTGCCCTCCACCCAATGCCATTGCGCTCGATGCAGCGATCAGATAGATGTTCAGAGCAGAGCAGAGCAGCCATGGAATGCGAGGTCACTGGCTCACTGCTCTACTGCTGCTCTTGGTCATGGCGCATCTCTCTCTCTCTTTCTCAAATGGACCATAGAAGAGAGAGACGAGTTGATCCATTTTTTTTCTCTGTGATGCAGATTCTAGTGTTTCGAGCATGAAACAGGCAGCCGTGTCTGCCGGGTTGCAGGGGTTTCTCTGCTGGCTTACTGTGCCGCCTCGCCTCGTTGCATGTGATGTGAGCCCTCTGACTTGGGTCACTGACATGTGGGCCCATGTGCTACTGTGGCCCACATGTCAGTGGCCACATAAAGTCAGAGGATCTCAATCCGACTGACAGATGGTTTTAACGTAGAGAAATTATGTTATTTTCATCTTCTCTTGTGGCTAATTCAACTTGCAACAGCTAACATCCCGTTCAGCCTTCCAACAAGAGCTTGTTTAACTAGGGCTCCATATGGGATTGCAAATTCGCAGTGAGATGAATTAATCGTAGCCATATAGTAGGATGCTAGCAGTTGATGTAATACTCCGGGCTGATCTGTTGTGAGGCCCATGTGGATGTGATGGTGGGATTAGTCTCATATTGCTAGTTGAGAAAGAATTGTAGTAGCATATAATGCATGTTGGAGCCAGACATAGCACTTCGGGTTAACCCTTTTGGACGAAGCGAGGCCGAAAAGTCTAAGTGGGTGCTACGCATGCGTGGGCCAGCCCCGTAGGTGGGCTAGGCTCTAAGCGATTTTGGGCTAGGGTATTACAGTTGACGCGTACTAATTACTGCAATTTCCACGCATTTTGAGATTTATTCATAAACATAGATGGTTCCACGTTTCATCGAGATGAGATAAGCCTGCAAATTTTTAGGATCAAATTCTAAAATTTTCCGGTGCTAGGTTTCTTGCTTTCACAAGACTACTGCATAGATGTGAAAGAAAGTCGAGACCAAGAGTTAGGTAAGTGTAGGTTAATGGTCCAAGAGGATGAGAAGATGAGTACAATACCAATTAGTACAGGAGCATGCTTCAACTACACCACTAAATGGATCATGCATGGCATATGCTGCTGTGCAGGCACAGATAGCAATTGTGACCATGGTATGGATGCTCAATTGTGACCTGTCGACCCTCCCGACATTTTGTGATTCAACAAAACTCCATAAATTCCACTTATGGTTGTACAGCTATAGATACAACTCGATCCAACGGTAGCGTACAGATGGAACAGATGAAATGGCTGGATTAATCGGCGGGTAAGATAATTGATTATCATACTCTCTGGCAAAGCAAATCCAGCTTGCAGATGTCCACCGTCCCATCAATATTATCATGCATTAGTTTACACAAGAATAAGTACAAAAATTCGGTTGAGGAGGCTAAGCAGATCTCACACCATGTGTATGTTAGGCCCTCGAGGTGAACAAATCAACAGAAAGAGGATGTAAGAAATCAAGGTACAGTACAAGATTAAGTAAACCTATAAACAAGAACTCTGGCTAATCGATGAAATATTCCCTTGGTGCAGATACTCTCTCCATAGCTCAGCAGATATTCTCCTCGTATAAGCTAGCTGACCAGTTCAGCAGGACTCAGGAGAGACACAGGGTTGTGGTAGGGAAAAAAAAACACAAAAAACTTCAGGCTACACCAATCGACCAACAGGTGGTCAAAAGTGACATCACTTTGTCAGCTGATCAGTAATTTTTACTGCAAATCATCAGGGGGTGACATTGGATTTAGTACTTGATCACATATTCGCATGATGCTGCGGCCACAGTTCATACATAACCATGTGGAATAAATCCTATGGAACAGGAGGTGAATGCCACTGGAAGTGCTTCTGAACCTGCGATGTAAAATGATTTTTTAGTATATAAGCTTAACCAATTAAGGACCCTCATCAGCACGCTTCAGAATCATAAAAATAAGAGTCTATGTCGAATTAATAGAAGAGATTGTTTCCGCTACAATTAAAAATAAAAATGCACAAATTTAAAACAGAAATAAGGGCCCATGCCAAATTAATTAAAGAGTTCATATCATATACAACTACAAATAAAATTCACAGAATTTTGAAATAACAGAAATAAAAAGGGTGAATATAAAAGTCCATATCAGTTAACAGTTTAAAATAAAATTACGTACGGAAGGCAACAAACTCTGCAGTACGTGTGGAAGGCAAGGAAGCAAATCCTCTGACTTTAAGTCACCTGACTTTGAGTCACTGACATGTGGATCCATGTGGTACTGTGGCCCACATGTCAGTGGCAACCCAAAGTCAGAGGATCTCATTCCGGAAGGCAACACCCTTGTGGCTTGTGATGGGTCTAGCCAGCATTATAGCACGGTGAACAACCACTCTGATAGTTTTTCACAATAAAGGGAAGCCCCTGGAGTGCTCTCACCCCAACACCATGGCATGGAATGCGACGAAAAATTGGTCAGCTCACAGTGCTCTGTTCCATTAAGGATATTTTCTTATCAAGCCCTTAACATAATCCCAACTTCTACTTTCATATTCTCATAGGAAGCACCCTGCATCGGCTAAAGACAGGATAATGCAACAATGAGAGGAGTTAAAAAATGCATTGTGAGATACTATCTGTAATTATAATCTTAAAAAGTTGTAACTTTTCGAGAGACCTTGGAGAGTATAAAAATTATAGAAATTTTATTTTAAGAACTCTGAGAAGAGCCACTAAAAAAAATCCCGTAAAAATGACTTCAAAGTTTTGGCTTGTAAAAAATTAAAAATTAAGCGGTAGCTTTTATAGAACAAGGCCTCTTGTCACACTACGCATAAACGGTTTTTAGAAATTGCCCTCGCTTAGATCGTCCCCAGTCGCCATCCGGGAGCATCGAAGAGGGAAGGGACGGCCGTGAGGCGGAGGGAGAGGAAGGGGATGAAGAGAGAGGCCAGGGCGGAGAGGAGAAGGATTGTTCGCGAAGATCACGGGGAAGCGGCCGGCCATCGCCGAAGTTCGGCAGGACTCGCCGGAGTTGTGGAGGGTGGCGGAGTGGAGCAGCGTGATGTTGGGTTGGGTTGGGTTGAACCCTAGGCCATATCTAGGCCCGGCCCAGCAAGACTGGTGAGGCCTTAACTGCGGGATGTACCGCAAGGCCTAGACATAGCTCGTGCAGGATCGCGTCTTGTGTCGTCGCGACAGCCTGGTCCCTGGGCATCAGCCCACACCCGAAAAACATATAGAAAAGAACGTCAAATTTTGAAGCATATGTATATAGAACAAAATATTCTAAAATATTCTATATACAGAACGAAAAATGATCATATGGCATGAGAAAATGGACAAATATATCGAAACGTTTTGAGTATTATTTTTGTTGACTTTTCGTGTTATAGTACAGACCACGATGTGCTAGGCCGAGCCGTAGCCATCATGTATAATGTATTCATGTGACACCAAGATAGATAACTCTCGCGGTCGCATGAAATTTTCTTCTTAAATTGACCGGTGTGGCTAGTGACTTTCAAAGCCTGAAACTAGATCTAAGAAATTGTCAAAATAAAAATATTAAAAACTCATAATGGTGATCAATGTTTTATTTTAAAAAAAAAGCTGCACCAAACAAACTCTTGATCCTCGTGTGGTCACGTCACCTCATCCAACCATAACCTGCAGCATCGAGCCCTCGGCTAGTCACAGCTAACTGGCGATTAGCTGCTAACGGATGCTGATGGAAAAATCGGAAGAATAACACAGAATTAGTGTCTTGGTTAGAATGATATTAAGTTCGTTCGTCTTTTATTAAATAACATTGGTCGTGCGATTTTTTTTATTATGATGCTTTCAATACTTTTTCTGCATGTCATTTGTTCCACCTCTACATCCCCTTCACTCTCCACTCTTCTACATTACTTATTTCCCCAATCTCCGATGGCAATCGATGACCCTGGGTCATTGTTGTTGGGAGATAACATGGGGTGGTGCCCGACACTAGTGATTGGTGAGTGGTGTTAGAGAATAGGTTTTGCGGAATAGATGCTGTGTATTGATCAGGGGTGGAATATATATAGAGTACAGGAGATGGGCCTCCCCCAAGGCCCATATACTCTAACACTCCCCCGCAGTCTGAACGGCACTAAGCGGTCTAGACTGGTAGCGACTACATCGACAACGCTTAGCAGAAGCAGAGGCAACATCGACATGGGACGATGCTGGGACCGATGCATGGGAGGTCACCGAAGATGGAGGCCATGCATAAGAGATGAAAAACACTCAGCATGACCGTTGGAGGGCAGGCTAAGAGGTGGTCGTGGCAGCACGTGGTGAGGTCAATGGACTTCAAGTCGACAGCTCGTTAGAGATGGATAAGAGAGTGAAGGAAGCACTCCCAACATTTTCTTCCCATAATACCTCTCGCAAGTGTCACAGATGGAAGATATTTACGTGCTCAACGTCGTTTCATTAAAAGCGAACAAACTTAATGTCAATGCCATTTTATCGAATTTTCTCGATGTTGACCGGTTGAGCAAACCAGCTAGTTTGAACTGGCAAAATTATGTCCGAATCAAACTAAAACCTTATAAATTCCTCAAATTTCTTTAAAATGCTATTGATCATTTTTTTATGTTTTCAATGTTTTTTCTTAGTTTTCAGTTTTGTTTATAATTTTATCGTGCATTTTTGCATTTTCTATACAAAACCGTCTGCTAACCGACTTATTTTCAAGAAAATTTGATGTTGAATTCATCCAGTTTTACAATGGTTTTAGCGGTGACCGCTAAATCTGAGCCATAAATGGCTAATGAAATTGGTGCGACGCGACTTTGCGTCGTTTTGAACACTTGATTAGTAAGACATGTGCCAACATTGTTCTATCGTGCAGTTTTACATTCTGTAGTCAATGGCTGACTTGCGAAAAAAAATCTAATTATTTTACCTGTTTACCACAAACCTGGTCGCTTACTCTTCTCTCTACCGGTCTACCCCTTCCTCACTGGTAACCTTTCCACATTTTTCCTTAGTTTACTTGCTTACCTGATGTGCCAGTCATGGCATTTTCCCTAGCAAATATAATTTCTTGAAAATTATGTGAACTGCAGCATAACTGGAAAAAGCTACAGCTGCCCACAATCAAACAAGCCAAATGCGAGAAGCTAGCAAAACACAAAAAGAATTTTGAGACTTAGTAAATGACAAATTTTATTCCCCTTGCACAAACAAGATTACACCATTCAAGTTCATATCACAATTTGAGTGTGATTCAGATCCATTGAGATCATTTCATTAGAAGATCTTATCATTGACCATTTACATCCCATTCAGTGTAATCACAATCTTGCGAGGAGTAGCATAGTCTCGATGTTCACAGAGCCATATACCCTGGAGAAAAAGAGTGTGCCTAAGATTAGGGCCCAACTCGAAAATATAGGCCAGGCTGATCACTAAGTTTTAGCTGCTTATAGCGTATTAGCAGTATTGTGTTTCGTACTGCCACCACAACAAGCTACGTGGACTTCAAAGTCAAGTTTAAATTCAGGTCTAACACAGGTGGAATATGTACATATTGATACACTAGCAACTACATTTTTACTAGTTACTACTATGTTCTTTTATCAGAAAGCCAGAATTAAAATGAGTTTTCAAGCCCATCAAGAAAATAGAACCATAAATACTGAGAACAGAGGCAACTAAAATGATAATGCTACATGGTTGTTAAGAAAGTATTTTGCTGCACCTGCCAAGTACCCATATTGAGACGACCATCAGTGATAGGAATCCTGAGGCAATAGGGAAAATGTTACTGATATTTTGGAAGATATTAGAAACTATTTGGGACAGAACAAAGGGTGTTAGTGGATCACATACGTCAGGGAACAACCAAACATAGATGATTTAATATGTGCTGGCATGTCATCAGGTCCTGCAATCAGAACCTGACTATTAGTGAGTGATCTAATTTTGTACATGTAGTATTTCCCTGACAACCAAACACATAAATGAAGAACGACAGATGCCACACCCAATAAATGGAATATATGACAAGAGCTCCAATGTTTACTACTAACAGTCAGGTTTACTCACAATTATATTAAATTATTAATACCAGGGAAGAACGACCAAAGTAAGATTTATTTTTTAAAAAATAAGTAATATTAAAAGTTATAGGAAATATTCACATGCCGTCAGAAGAACGAAGCCTCCAAATATAATCCATAGGACAGTTGAGTTTTCAAAAAGAAAATAATTTCAAAGAGGTTGACTCATCATGCTATAGAACATCTTATCTCTAGTGCACTAATTTCCTAAGTGAAGACACCATCTCGATATGTCTTTTGTGCTTCACATTGCAAACAAAGATTTAGAACCGATATGCATCAATGATGCAAGGTCCTACAGGAGACTTGGAACAGCTCGAACACCTGTGTATTATTACTTTCTTATCTCCGTAGGAAATATTTTGGAAGCAAGATAGATATTAAAGACTATAACTATACTGCTAGATCAGATATCTCATGAAACGTTATGCATTTAGAAATATTTAAAGTCACAGCAGTATACATCATCATGCCCCAATGTTTCTGAGAAAACTTCCACAAACGGGGTAAGGGGGGTCGGTTACGTAACCTTGATGATACTAGAGAACTCTCTAAAACTTCATGACAAAAAAATATATAAATAGTTTGATATGCCATTTTGCTTTAGCCTATAATAATCTAAAGCCAAAGAATAAAAGATCATTTGGCTCCATTTGATTAAAAATGGACATACAGCAGTACACAGAATACTATAATTAAAAAAAACAACGCAGTAACACAGAACAAGATTGATCATACAAGTCTTAAGATAACTAACCTTCTATGGTGTGCCTCCATGGGGCAGAAGGACCCTGATCATGATTAAATGTAGATTAAGATATTCATTCTAATAAAATCTTCTTGAAAATAAACAAAACAAGAATAGCAGAGCATTCACCTCTGGGACAATTCGACTGAGGAATGTTTCAGTGTCAGCCTGGACATCGGAGTCATAGTTCTCATTAATAGTCAGCGAAGCACTTGTGTGCTGCACTGCAGAGCATAACCATTTTACTATTACTAACAAGTACCATGTAGTGATGGTAAAAAGTGTGTTATGAAAAATACTCATCACTGACACCAAACTGAGCTCGTTTGCTCAAAATTAACCAAGTATAGTACATCATTCTATCAACATGTTCATCTCTTCTCATCTGAAATGCCACATAGATACATAGATATATGGATAATCTAATATAATAGGATTAGTTCAGTACACTTCTCTATGTTTTGAACTAAAATCCCACTTAATGTACATGAATACATTTTTCATCCCATAACTGACTGAAAGGATAAGGACACCATATCGCTAACAAACTCAAAATTTTGTGCACTCACAATTCGTTCAGGCCCACAATTTAGAAAGCACATGAGAACTAACATCGTACTCCCAAGTTTGACCTACTCACGAAGTGTATATCCAGCAGTCAACAATCCCCAAGAGTTAAGAGATATCCGAAATATGCTCAATTTCAATGACAAGTTGACAACCTGCTTGCAAAACAGAAATGCCAATGCAAATAACATCGGCACCTGTTTAACATGTTGCAGTGCCATGAACCACACTGATAATTTATCAGTCACTGATTCTGAGCGAACCCTATTTCCATTTACCGCTATACTGCCATGTAATTCCATCAGACCATGCTAGGCATCGGCCTTATCGGCTTGCCATGCACCAGATCAATCCGTACGTTACTGTTAGATACTTGATCACCAAACCCAAATACGCTAAACCATTACCGGAACAAGAACAAGGAACAAAAGCAGCCACTGCATCAGCCATCAAGTAATAATAGAATATGCTTACAGAACAGATGAGCCAGCCCGCACTTGAACTCGGAAAGATCATTCTTTATCTCGTTCACAATCTGCAGCAGCCAAGGAACAGCGAAACAAGACCACCATCACTATACCAAACACACTATAGACAGGTCAAGGCTGCAAGAACGAGAGGTGGAGAGAGAAGCGAAGGCACCTTGGGGGTGATGAGGTGGCAGCCCCGCCGCTGCGGCGGGATGACGACCGTCCTCTGGGCCCAGCGGCCTGCCACGGAGCCGGGCGCCGAGGGCGGCGCGGAGGAGGCGAGCTCGCACCGGACGGCGGCGAGCAAGGCGCGGCGCCGGGGTCGAGCGGCGGCGACGGTGGTAAGGGACGAGAAGGTGGCCGGCGCCGGCGCGGTGGCAGCCGCTTGCATGGTTGGATTCGGCGGCGGCGGCGGCGGCGGCGGCGGTGGCTGTGGGGAACTCGGGGAGCGGAGAGCCGGCGAGCACGGCGGCGAGAGCGTGTGGTGGTGGGCCGTGGGCCGGGTGGCTTGGCGCGGTTGTTTCTTGGTTCTCAATTTTGTGTGGGTCTGGGTTTTTTTATTCCTTTTAAAATTTTCCAGGGATGAATTACAGTTTGTTTCTAACTTTCTATTTTGTATGATAAGTTTATTTTATTGTGGTTTTTAATTTAGCTGCCACACGTGGAATTTTATAACCTCCAGGGATTTCCTATAAATTAAGAAGCTAAATATTGAAGCCCTATTATGGGTAAGGATAATTTAATCGACATCATGCCACTCTCTAGAGTATGCATCACCAAAATGCCACTTTAAAGCAAGGTTTTAAATAGCCGGCTATAGCGGCCGCTATTGCCGGCTATAACTGTTTTAGCAGGAAAAGGTTATACCATTTAGCCCGCTATAGCCCGATATGGCACGCTATTTGCAATTTTGAGAAACATGGGGCTAAACCCCTTAGCCTGCTATTTAAAACACTGCTGTAAAGTTGTCGCTAAATAAATACCACTGTGCCTAAGGGGCTCGCCAATTTGACATTTCGAATGTATCTTAATTGTTTTCAATCCTCATTTTGCAGACATAGAAATGGACTTTTTGTTTGCCCCTAATGCCCTTCTTCTTGCTCATATTTTGAATTTAGAAAATTTAAATTTATATTTGAAATTTGAACTCGTATTTTAAAATTTAAAATTTGGACTAATATTTGAAATCATATTTTGAATTTAAATCTAAGTCCAATGCACGTGCTAGAACCGAACTAAAGACTCGATGCCTATTTAAGCGAGTGCACACAACTAGGACTTCCATGGAATAATTATCCTTAGGATTAACTCCCGAACAAGAAAACTAGGGGTTGAACCTAATGGGTCGCTCAATTTCTCATGGTTAAGTGACAACCATCAACAGAGAAGCATTCACAGTCCTCCATTATTATAAACACTTCTAGAAATGCCTATAGTAGCTATAGAATCACACATATATTCCGTAGCATTATAAGTAATTATTAAACCAAACTATTTTTTTCTAACTTGATGTCGGGCTTTTTTTTAAAAAAAAAAATACATCTTTTTTCACTACTGCAGCAACCCACACACTCCAAGACTCCAGTACAAGGGAGACTGATCTCACTGACACTCAATTGAACGGCCTCGTTCCAAATTACATTAAGTTCACCTTGACACGTATGACACCGGGCACATGATTTTTTATCTCAGTGACATTTTACCTATTTTCTCATTTTACCGTTGATTTTTCCATTTTCTATAAGTGGCTTGAACCATATTGCCCCTCATGTGGCCGCGAGTTAGTGAGAGAAGGAGAGGGCGATGAGCTGGGTTGGGGGAGGTGGCGGCGGCGACAAGCACGACAGCACGGCGATGAGGAGCTCAGCCCGGCCACCGCGAGCCCCTAGAGGCGCACTCCCTGGGCTCTTGGTTCGACGACCGGTATGCTTCATCGACTTCTCCTCGCCTTTCGAATCGGCGTCGAGGACAATGAGGAATTCTTGCGCCCGCGGCGAGGGGCGGGCTCAAGGGATTCCAGCACGCCGTTAGGTGAGCAGTGGAGATGGCCGGTTGTGAGGAAACCGCGATAGAGATGCATGGCTTCCGCAAGGTCCAGGTGCGGCACTTACACGGCGAGCGGCGGCGCCGCATCATCGCTACACGCGCACGAGGCAGAGGAGCCGAGACAAGGGTAAAATGGACAAAGCACTAGAGGAAAAGAGGGTAAATCAATATTAAACTAAGAAAAATAGGTAAAATATCACTAAGATCGTAAATTTGTGTGTTCGATGTTATACGCGTCAAAACAATTAAACTTAACGTCATTTGAAATGAGATCGTCGAATTGGGTGCAGAGGTCAATCTCTAAGTACGGTGTACGCACCCAAGGTCGAACTCGGAGCTTTCAATATCTCCAAGCAAAGAATCGGCGAGAAATAGAAATCCCGTGACCGCCTGGAACCCGCACACAAATGCGGGCGCTCCAGCTTTCCCCGGAGGCGGCGCCGCCGCGGCCGCTTCTCGCAACGCTGAGCCGGAGGCATCTTTCGTGTGGCGGAGCCACCGCTGTCATTGCGTTGGCGCCTAGCCGCGCGGCCGCCTTCCATGGTACCTCATCCGCCGCAGCTGGTCGAGGTTCTTTCTGGCACCTCGCCGTGGCGTCTTCTTCGGCGTCCGGTCCTACCGCTGGCCCCGCGCCTCCCCCCGACGAGGAGGACGTCGGCCGCGCCAAGCTCGCTCAGGTTCCACTCCCTCACTCACTCAATGCTGATCTACTAAGCTCCAGTGATATTGCCATGTTGGTGGTAGGATTTCTTCTTCCCCAGCCAAGAACAGCGCGGCTCTTGGTCTAGTGACCTTCGTGGATTTAGGTTCTCCGGACCACTTATGTGCGAGCCCATTTACCGATTATTTCAAGGATAATGTGACTATGTGAGATTAGTGCTTGTCAATAGAATTTAGAGAAAATTGGATAATGTCGTTGTTTATTGTTTTGCTGCTGTTGGGCTTGCTTGAGCAATTCATCGTGAGAATTATGCAGTGCCCAATTGTGAAAATTCTTATGTGACACAATAAATGCTACTTCAGATTCAATCATTCAGCTAAAAACCGATTCTGCACATGCACCTTTGGTGATAGCAATTCCTATCACACATCACTGAAAATAACATAAAACAATACCAGCATCTATGGCGACTTCGTATAACTTCGTATAATGTATGCTATACGAAGTTATTACGCAACGGCGACTTCTTTTTTTGACCGAAGGAAGTACCTCAAATTCAATCATTCAGCTAAAAACCGATTCTGCACATGCACCTTTGATGTTAGCAATTCCTATCACACATCACTGAATATAACATAATGCTAGAAGAGAGAGAGAGAGAGAGAGAGAGGACAATGGATGATATTGATATTGCTATGTTAACGTGAAGGGTGGCGATCAAGGAAATGAGGCACGGTTGGGTACTTGACTGATATTGATATTGATATTGATATTGATATTGACTGATATTGAGAGAGAGAGAGGACAATGGATGATATTGATATTGCCAGGTTGCTTTCATCAGGACAGGAGTTGAGATTTGAGGCGTGATAGTGTTTGTAGCTGAGAGGATCACACAGGGTGAAGGGGATGCAAAATCTTGTTACACATGAAATGCTATCCTTGTTTGAGGTTACAAGATTCACCTCGATGCATGTTAGAGGTCATAAATAAGGCAACTCTGTCACAGGTAGAGCTTACATGTGACCTAAATGCTTGTTAAAAGAACTTATTCACTCAAGTAATTGTACACTTAAATTTAATTATTTGATATATTTCCTTTTTGACATATGCATGCCATATTCGGGGAGCTGTAGCCTGTAGACATATGTTAGGTGCTGGATTGTCTCTTCCCATGCTCTGCGCACTTGTCGATTTGAAACACGTGTACTTAACATTTTATGGAAGTTTAAGATAAACATGCTTTATGTTCCTTTTTGGTTCCACATTATTGTTTAGTTCGTCAGGAGTTACATACACCATTTTTTGTTATATTGAAATCTCAAGTATTTAACCACGAGTAGGTGACATTAAAATGCTATGTCCAACTTTGATATTGTTCACCATGATTCATAAGGTTATTGTGACTTTCCAATTCTCTGTTTTTGTGCACTTGTGTATTATTGGTGGATCCAGGATTAAAACTAAGCCTACACAAGCATAATTAGGCCCCACCAAATTAACATACTAGAAACATACCAAATTTTGCATTTTAAAAAATAATTAGAGTTTCCTATGGAAACCCTTTTTATTTAGGTCCTGTTCTTTTGAGCTAATCATTACGGCTGAAATGAGTGAATTTTGAGAACTTCTTAAGGTAGTCTCAGGTAGTCTCGAGATTCGGATCCATTTCGTTTGACTTGCTTTTTAAAGTGTTAGGACCCACCTTCGAAACAGCGAAAAAACGGACTAAAAACCCAAAGCATATGTCTTTTAAAAACGTAGATAAGTCGTTAAGCTGAAAAGAACAGAGCCTTAAATGCGGAGAAAATTATATTTAAAATCGTTGCAGATATGTATTTATTGTAATTTTATGGTTTTAGTAGGATCATTCTCATGTTTCTATATGCATTATCCCTTTTCTATTTAAAACATAATATATAAACAGGAAAAACAAATTGCTGCTATGGGCAATACTCGATCTCAGGACCTCCAAGCTGCTAGGACGATGGGCTAGCCACTGAACTAAGCATAAACATGTTGAACCTTGCAAGTTCTTCGGAATTTTATTAGTAGCCAGTGGCCCAGTAGTATGTAGTAGACTTGCAGCAAAATTCATGCCTGGGCAGCGGCCCACCCAGCCCTAGTGGTGGGTCGGGCTGTTGGCAACATGGCATTCTACTCTAGTATAATTTTCAGGCTGTTTGCCATATGGTTGACATGATTTGCTCCACTTAAGTCCACTCTTGCCTCTACATGCTATTTACATAGCTATTTCAACCTCAAAATACTATTGTTATCAAGCATTAGTCTTTCCTCCTTTTTTTTTGCAGGTTGGCAGAAGACTAGAGAAAACAGCACGGTATTTTAAGAGTTTGGGTACCCTGGGATTCTGGTCTCAGTTGGTGTGCACAACTGTTTCAGCTGGAATTTTGACATTGTCTGTAGTTGCTACGGGGAATCCAACAGCTCCGTTTACATCACTTGCAACTGCGGTTGGTGTTGTTGCGGCCTTTTTCTCAGTATTCTGGTCATTTGGTTATATCCGTCTTTCTGAAAGGCTTAGAAGAACAGCAAATGAGCCTGTGAAGGTATTCTTATTGCCTAAAATCTGTAGCATTGCATTTGCCCTATCATTTTTTGTTGTGGAAAAGCATTCCTCCTATGCACCCCAAGTACCATACCAACCACCTTTGTGGCTTCGCCTGTAACATTGGCATCACCTTGTTTACCTGTCCAAAAAAATCTTGAATTTTTTATATTACACGTACACCCAGCAAACTGATTTGATGGAACATACTATCATGATATGCACATGGTGCCTGCTGTTCAACTTGTTTTGAACAAACATAGTAATGTTTTGTACGGTTTTGCATAGCAGTCATGATAAAATTGTTTAAATATGTTGTTAAGCCAAAAAAAACTGTGGCTCCTTTTCCAGGCTCCTCCACGTGCTGATGTGATTAAAATTTTAAGAAACGGAATTGTGCTTAATGTTCTTGGAATGGGTGCTGCAGTTCTTGGGATGCAGGCAACTGTAGGTGCTTTGGTAGCAAAAGCTCTGACTACCTCGGCAGTACCCTACTATCAGGGAATACCACCAGGCCAGAGTCCTGTTCTTGCGTTGGATATTTTTCTTGTTCAGGTATGGCATATTTTTTCCCTTTTCAGTGTTCACACTAAGACCATGCTGCTCCTAACTTGCAAAGTAGTCTGTTCAAATTTATGGTGCTAAGTTTTACTGTACAAAATTCAAAGCAAAATGTGCTGTACTTAAATAATACTGAATTATCCCAGATCAGGAATCAGCAGACTTGGAAGTTCATGCTGGCCACTGCCTGGTTCAAATTCGGAAAAAAAAATATTAGAATCTTTAATCTTTCCAGTTCAACCCTTTTTAGGCGTTCCTGAACTTCGTCGGACAGAATAGGATCATTCATTTATTCTGAACTAATGGTCTGTTGATCAGATTAATTTTATTATAGGAACACGAGTTCAATTATTTGCTACTCCACTACGGATAATCCATCTCTGATTTTTGTTGCATGCTAAGAGCGCGGGCACAAGAACACCAGCCATTTTAATTGCTATTGTTTCTAATCATGCACAGGCTTCAGCCAATACGATACTCTCCCATTTTCTTGGACTGTCAAGCTCGCTGGAACTACTGAGATCTGTAACCCTGCCTCAAACTAAAGCTGCCACAGTCCCAAGACCAGCATGATCTCTATGCAATAGCGCAGCATGCCCAGACCCGAGACCCGTGTTCCTCAGCTCCATATTTTATTCTGGATTGTATTCTCGAGCAGCGCTTTGTGTATGCGTGGAGCCGTGGATAACTTCTTTTGGTACCTGAGTGCTTCACATTGCGTAGGAACAGCTTTCCATTTATCTGATTAGGAAATTCAGATTAAATATGTTTTTTTTTAGATAAGATTGAATATGTTATAGGGCGTACTTGTATATCATGCCCATTCATCTCTAATTAGAACAATTTTCTTTCAAAACGGTTCTTACAAGGATTAAACTCGTTTCTCGTCGAAGTTCTGCATTCAGAAATGGCACATAAGCCTTGTTTGTCGTCAAAAGTAAAAAGAGGGCATGAACCACGAACGAGTCACCGATGTGAACTGTTGAGTGCTTCTGGTCCTTCCTGTCAAATTATACTTCTCTACTCGAACCATATTATCGATTTTTACATTCAACTCCAGGCAATGTTGACAATACAGCAAAGGCACTTACATTCAACCTGTACATGTACAATATGAAAAAGGACGAGTCTACAAAAAAGAGAAAAAAATTGGGGACAAAAAGGGCCACGGTTCTTTATCTATATAGATATATCCAAGGAAAATCCGGTCAGCGCCAGTCTCTCTTCGTCTGTGAGTAAGAATGTGTATAACCTTAAAATGAAGATGCACCAAGCTGTAGCAACAAGGGCATATCCCGATCCAATTAAAAAAAGAACCCATCGAACTCTTGCTATTATCATAATCCAAAGTGACTAGATTAGGGCACTAACATCATCTGCCTGCGTGATGAAATCTTTAAATCCCCAGTGTCAGCTATCAAACTCTTGCTGTTCTCATGATTCGAAGAGGCTTGATTAACGCATCAATATTATCAGCCCGCGCGTTGAAATCCCCCGAATCCAACTCCATCAGCTGTATGCTATCCTTAGTACCGTAGTCTGCAACATCATCGGCATCGGCATCCAGACAGATGAAGTCAACAATGTCCCCACTACAGAGAACATGTGATTTCTGTCTCTCTTCATCTGAAAAAACTTTCCTTGTCTCACTGTCATGGTCAATGCTGGTGTCAAAGTACCGGCCCCAACTACTGTTGTGAAGGATGTCTGGTCTGCTTCTGACGGATTTGATTTTCTTCTTGGGGTGGTGAAATTTGCATGTAGATTGTTGTGGGCACTCTCCAGTCGCCTCAAAGACAGGGCATACATAGCTGTGCTTTTTATGACACTGCTCGTAACAGAGATTATTTCAAATCCATGGAAAGATTAGTGATCTAGATTCAGAATATAAAAAGGTTTATGGGAGCCCCAAAATTTTAAAAAAGGAGAACAAGCTCTGATTTAGTGCAAACTAAGCAGACGACAACCTATCTGGCATAAACAAGTTCCAGAGGGGAAGTTGTTCTGAAAAAAAAAAATTCCTAAAACCATCTAATTGTCTATCAGCAGTTGAACACAAAACAACACTGGACAAGCCACGTTGACACATAGTGACTTACATCTACCAAGAATTTTGTAATTTTTAGATTGATACATCCTCTCCTACTGGTCTTTTGCAGTTTTATGTGCGGCATAATATTTGTTAATTTTATCAGCTGACCAAGAAAAGACTAATGAATACTATCTTTAGCTAAAGTGGTAAAAAGAACAAGCATATGTGCCATCTTTTACTTCAAAACTAAGGTGTGCAAGCAGACACTTGATACGATCAATAGATTTCTAGTAAAATCATTCAGTACCTCATCACCAACTGCACAATAGCCCCTCAAAAAGTCTTCACAAACAAGAGCATTGGAGTTCACTTTCACATGCCTATAGGGACAGGTTGTGTTGGTACAGAGTCCTGCCAGTGCCAAACATTTATGTAAATACATCGCTTGCAAAAATAAATGAGAGTAAAAATGATATGGCGAGACTGAAATGAATCACCTCTCTGAAAATATGAACAATCTGGCATTCTTTCTGGAAGAACCTGCAGGGCAGACTCACACAATGAAAAAATGTCTTATATAAGATCAGCAGTACAATCAAGAGAAAATGCCTTACCTTATGAGTCAGTTTACAAGTATTATTAGAACACAATCCCTTAAGGAATTTAGTGCAGATAGTCACTTTAGCTTGGTCATGAATATATGGACACTTGCCACCAGGTTTTTTGCACTCGCCAAACCGAGTAAAGAATTGACAGTACTGTTGTTTCTTTGCCAGCCGTGATCTAACAGTGTGCAAGCTCCATCGAACTTTCTCGCTTGCTAGCATGCGGATTACTTTCTTTGGATTTCTAACCAGTTGGTTACCTTTGTTTACACGCACATAACTGCTACAAAATAAGACGATCCAAGATGAAAGAGTTAACACTAAACAATCTGAGAAACTATTTTTTCCTTATAAGATGTCATCATGCAAGTAATAACATGATGAAAACATACTCATTGAAGGTTGACAACCTCAAATTTGAAGAAGCCTGGTTGTTGTTTCTTAATTGGCTGCCAGTAACAGATAAGGAGTATTGGTCTGCAAAATATGGACAACGTGAAGTGAAAATAGAACATTCAAATGGACAAATAAAAGATCACGCTCACGCACACACAAATTCTAAGAAAGGTTATTCAAGGTGAAGGCACAGCCATTTGATGCACTACTTACGTACAATCAATCCCTAGCAAAAAAAACCATAGTTTTTAAACTAGGGCAACAACAGCAGGTACCATGCACTACACATCAAAATGGCATTACTACTAAGAAATATTGTCTAAACACCAGAACAATAAAAAAAAATGGAGGATTTAACGCGTGCACACCCGCGCGCACCCCCCCCCCCCCCCAAAAAAAAAAAAAGAGAGGCCTATGTGATGTATATTATTAGCAGGTTCAGCATTCTTTAGAGGTAGTGCCAAAAGATTGAACCATATGGCATATATATCTCACAGGTTAATGTGTTACCATTTCTTCCCTTGTCACGGAGAAACTGCCGTTTTCGTCTTTCCCTTCTCTTTCTTTCAGCTTCAGCAGCTGCCCGTGTAGCTTCCTGCAATCCAGATTGGAATTTGTTTAAAAAATGCAAGAATAACGAGGAAATTGACTCTCAAAATCATGTCTAAATAAGTTTTAACATTTAACAAGTAAAACTGTGTATTCAAAAGTTTGTTGCATAACTGTTCTAATAAATAAAGGCATCCATCAAGAATCAGCATTTCCATTACAGATAATTGGAAACATCTATTGACAGCTAAAGTTACATCAATAACATATAAGAGATCCTTAATTTCCAAATTTTCTCGCAGGCTTCCCATCAGAATATCCATTACTGTTACTCTAGAACTGATTCGCATTGATTACTGGGTATGAAAATTCAGGAACAGAAATATCATTGAATTTGGTTACCTCATTATCCTTTTGAGAATGTTTCTCAAAAGATCTTAGCCATTTCAAACTTGATCCACCAACACCTAACACACCAGATTTACGTAGAGAAAATCCATCAGTTGATACAGTATAAATCATATCTCTCTTCCTTGTTTGCAATAATTTCCTGACAAACAATATAGAGGATCAAGAATTGCAGTAAAAAATCAAATGAAAAAAGTTCAGACCGCCTACTAACAGTTTACTGATTGATAATAAAAGAAAAAACAGTTACCTCACTATTCGCGATGATCTTGTATTCAACAATGAAGGGTGTCGACTTCTGAAACCTTTGTAGTATATTTTCCTTTTCCATGGAAGAATACGTGGGAAGGCCTTCATATGACTAGTTCCCACAAAACCATTCCTCTGTGGTTGTTTCCCACCAAGTGTCCACACGTGGGAGAAACTTACCACATTATTTGTTGTCTGGAGAGCTGCATTTTGAAAAGTTTATGCAAATGTAGTTTATGCTTTAGCATTGCGCTATTACTCCAGTATCAGGTTTTATTGTGCTACCATTGTTGTTCGCCCTCAAGAAGGCACAAGTAAAGTGGCGAAAGCAAATAATACAACAAAATAGTTTGGGAAAAATCTAGCTACATAATAACAAGCGAAAGGAATGAAGAAACCCAAAATAAAAGTGCAATGTCATCATTTGAGAAGCTCAAGGGAAATAGTGTTTGTCTAGATCTTCAGGAGGTGAACAGTTGGAAAGGAAAGGCCTACTATAAGTTTATAACAATAATTTCCTAGCATCGTAAATAAACTCACTAGACTTAAACATGATTCCAATCTCTGACTTAGTTTTTAAACTTGAAGTCTCCTCCTATGCTGATAAAGTTCAGGTTTGTTGAACTTTAAAGAAACAAAAGACGAACACAAAAGATTTACATGTGGAACTATAATCCATTAGCATAATAGCACTCAAATTTCAAGACAAAATTGTGCTGATAACTAAATGATAATAATTAGAGAAAACTGCAGAATGAATAAAAAATTTGCAGAATAAATTACCTTTGTGTGAACTGTTCTTTACCCCAGTAATGTTGTTCTTCGATGATGCAATTGTTAGACCTTTATGCTCACCTGAATTTAAACTCTCGGAAGGTGTTGTATCTTTTAGAATCTGACCATCAGAAGGCAAGGAACTCAAAATAATCTGATTGTTCCTTTTCTTTAAATATAAATCAGATGTTGTGGGCGGCTGTAGTGATAGAACCTTGTCCATGGAATGGTTAATCGAATCAACAGGATGATGCCTCTGTGCAGCAACCAGTTTATTTAACTTGGGTCTAACATAAACCACTTCGCTGGCATCCAACAGTTCAGGTTTTTGTGCACTTTTGATGTTTGGGGTATCAGCACCGAAATTTAGGAGACCAATAGAATCTTCCTTTTCCGTTTCAAGAACATTCTGCTTCTGCAAAGTTGACAGCTGCTCCAGATGGTCCGTGGTGCAACCGATGGATTTGGTGTGAAGCGGTAAAGGAGGTGTTTTGGGTCTTTCAACAGACATGTTAGAATGTGCTAAAAAATCATTGGAATCAACTTTCTTGACTAAGTTCATGCTTCTCATCACAGGCTTATTCAACTTATTTTGAGTATTCAGATTAGAGGAAGAATGAGAATGATTTCCAGTGGCTGGATTTCTAATGAGCGCATTTCCCTTGCGTATATAAGAGTTTTGTGTTTTACCATTCTTCAGTGGTAGTTTAGGGGGTAATCCTGAAGGATGTGAAGCTTGTGAAGATGTAGATGCCATGTTGCCACGGTGCCATGTCCTGTTCCTTGCATTCTGACTTAGGCGAGGGGCCTCTCGGGATGAACTGGGCAAGTTTGCCTGTTTAGGAGCTACCTTTTGTGGCATAGAGCTCATAAAATTCATCTGAGGAGATTTTACAACAGAGTTTACCACTGAGTCCAATACTGCTCTACCGCTATCATCCTTCGGTGATGATAATAGCTTGTCTGGCAAACTAAAAGAAGGTCGTTGATGCTCCTTTTCAGCTTCTGACACAACGGCTTCAATCCAAGAAGACAAAAAATCCTGCTTTGTGCTTGACTCAACCACAGGATCCTCAGTATTACTGTGATAGTTGTGATCTGGATCAACAGAAACCTCAGAAGAAACTAACTCTGCATCCATAACGTCAGTAGATTCTAAAGCTGAGGGAACAGGTTCATTGGGGTTAGACACAGGAATATCCATCCTTTGATAATCATATTGATGAAAAACATTTATTGAACTAATAGACTGCAAACCTGAGAGAACAATACCATTCTGATTCTGAACATTCCCATTGCTCTCTTTGGGTGATAATAAACCTGATTGAGGCAATTCACCTTCACAAAGCTTAACGCTGTGATCTTGACTAAAGAAAGCAGGGACACTTCCATGCTGGTCCATATCTTGTGTAAGATCCTGACTAACATAAGTACCATCATCCACGCTCTGGTCTACACCTAACCTGTCATTCCTAACAGGAACACCATCATTCAAAAGTTGCTCAAATGTTGCACTATCATTGGCTGCTGGTGGTAAAGTTAGCCAATTCTGAACACCTGCACTGATCAACATATCACCAGCTATACCTTTTCTTTTGCCAAGACTATCAAATTCCGTCACTGTGGCAACATCTAATCCTTGCTGTCCTACCACCAGGTCATCGTTTTCCTCAGACTGTCCCTTGTTTTTTGCGCTACTGAAATAGATCTTGCTACCAAGTGTCAAAGTTGTAGGAACAGAATGCTCACTGTTACCAGATAAAGATGAAGATTCCCGAGAAGGTAGCAACGTATCATCATTCTTAGGTGGCATATATGCTCTATTAAGATGAATCAGCTCTGCTGCCTGAGATGTAGGATTCCATCCTGCACCACTATTTGAAACAATATCACTGGTTGAATCATCCATGGGACCATCATCTAATGGTGGCACATTTGTCCTATCTATTTTTATGGAAGATGGTGGATTAAAGATACATGTATCCTCAACTTCTAGGGGCCCATCCCTTTCATTAAAAGCGGTTCCGACATTCATGAGATCTTCTGTGCTGTTATCCTCAGGTCCACTAGCTTCATCAAACTCTGGAGTATTTGTAGAATTATTTTTAGTGCCAGCATGTCTTTCAATTGATTCCACCAGGCTCTTACCAAGCTCCCTCCCAACATATTTACTCATAATAAAATCTTCTGTATTTGGAACTTCCGAGTGGTTGGTTTTTTCAAAAGTGTTAGTTTTGCGTGATTCTAGAGACATTTGGTTCTCTTTCTCCTGGGTATCTTCATTCACACTAAGTTTCGTAGTATTA
The DNA here is from genome assembly GCA_005191435.1 of Raddia distichophylla. Taxonomy (NCBI): domain Eukaryota; kingdom Viridiplantae; phylum Streptophyta; class Magnoliopsida; order Poales; family Poaceae; genus Raddia; species Raddia distichophylla. The sequence continues at coordinate 669,714 of SPJY01003720.1, forward strand.
GAAACCTCTACATGGTGAGTCACAGGAGTAGTTTTAGCTTCACTTGATTCTGTGAGCATTCTGCCCTCTTGCTCCTGTCTGCTCTCATTGACACTGACTTCCACCGTATTAAGAGTTCCCCAACAGCTAACAGACACAAAATCCTTTTCGATCGGACGGGTGCACATGTTACCTTCTTCCTCCCGGGCAACCTGACTCACATCGACTTCTGCCCAAGGAGTTCCCACAGAGTCACCAAAACCAATCATTATACCATCTTTTTCCTGATCGATATCTCTTAGGCCAACTTCTGTTGCACTAGGATCTCCAATAAAATTGTTTGCAAGGAAAACACCCTCTTCATTTGTCCTCATTAATATTTCACCGTCTTCCATTCTAGCCTCCTCGCTTCCACTAAATTCTGTTGTATCATGAATTACCTTAGCTCTATCCACATAAACAGCATTGTTTGCACTAATATCCTCACCAACTTTGCTCTTATCCATTGTGTAATCTTCACACCCATCAAGATTTTTCGCATAATTACTTGCAATTGCAGAATTCATTTCACTTGAAAGAGTCATGATTTTTCCCTCCTGTTTCTCAGACACAAAAGCCGCAGTTCTAGCACCTGAATCCACAGGGCTCTTATCCTCTTCTTTACAAGGACGCTCAATCCCACTTGTCGTAAGCACTTTCATAGACTTGATGGATGAAGCAATATTATTATCACCTGGAACCATGGAGCTCCCATCCTGTTCCTTTTCAGGATGTTCATTTCCACTCATTGGATCAAAAATGACTGTAGATTCAATAGCTGGAGCAGCATTCATTTTACTTGGATTTGTCAAGTCGCTGTTTTCTTCCTTCTGGACATCCACACCATTACCCACTCCATTTGTATCAGTACTGCTAATCAAATTGTGGGCAGAAACAGAATCCTTTTCGAAAGAAGACGCTGTGATCTCACCCTCTTCTTTCTCATAAGCATTTTCACTAGCATCAATACTATCCCTCTTTTCTGAGACAACTGTACTACTAATTTGCTGGTCTTTGCTGCCAATCTTTCTAACTATCTTCTTGATAACTATCTTCTTCACCTTCTTCACAACAGCCCCAGGACAAGCAGTGAAGCCCATGCTTTTAGCAGTGGATCCCACCAAATTCTTCTGAACCATATCAGGCTTCCTAGTAATAACCTTCTTAACAGAAGGTTCCAAATTCTTCTTAACCTTATCAGGCTTCCTAATAACCTTCTTAACAGATGCTTCTTTTTCCTTGGACGCTTGTGAAGGTTTCACAAGAATAGAAGCCAACACTTTCTTATTCTTTTTTCCAGCACACTTCTTCATCCCTGTAGTACTATCAACATCATTACCACTGGCGTTCTTGCCCTTACTATCCACAGAAATCGTGTTGGGCATTTCCTTCAAAGCAGGCGCAGAATTGTTTGACTTGCATGGCGAAATGTGCACCTCCTTTGGCAGCTGCGGTGGAGAAGACTCTGCATATACAGTGGGGTTCTCCTCTATCCGATGCCACACAGAAAGTCTATTAGGGGCGCTCTTCTGGGTTGTACGCCTCGGATACCCAGCACCCATGGAATTTGGCGAGCCAGGCAGTGTCATCTGCGAAGGCATCTGCATGTTCCTGATACCCTTGCTATCACTGTGCATGGAAAAGCCCTCGTTGCTGATGTAACCTGGATGGGTGGTGGTCCTATCTGCAAAACTGTCATCCATGGCGTAGTTAGGGTGGGGCTGCTGCCTTGGGCGGTGGGAAGGTGGGCCGGAGCTGGAGGTGCTCTCGAGGTCGCTGCAATCATGCACGTTGTAGCGTTGCCTCTTCCGTGAGCTGGGCGGCGACAGCCGGGGCTGGTGGGCAGCAGCATAGCGGCGTTGCTCTTCCTCCGCCTCATCCCACGGGAGCTGCTGCTGCTGCTGCTGCGGATGATTGTGGTGGTGGTGGTAACTGGGGACCCGGCGAATCTCGTCGACGGGGCGGAGGCCGTCGTCAATGTGGCGCTGGTGGATGTGGTAAGGATGGTGGGGAGTGGAATTTTGATACGGCGGCGAGGAATACGCGCCGGGGGGCGCGCGGAGAGGTGGCGCGTAGTGGGAGGCATCGTGACGGTGCTGGGGAGGCAGTGCAGCAGGCGTAGGCGGGGTCGGCTGGTGGAAGTGGGCGGCGCGTGTGGGATGGTGGTGGTGGTGGTGGTCGGAGGGGAGGTGGTGGTACGGGGCGGGGGCGGGGGCGGGGGCGGCGGCGGCGGCGGGGAGGGTCTCATAGGAGTCATACCCATACCTGGTGCGCAGAGGAACAGCAACCCCGCCGCCGCCGCTCCCGCCGGCAAAGTGGTGGTGCTGGTCGGGGTAGGGGTGGCCGCGGCGGTGGAGCGGGTGGTCGAAGGGGGGAGGATGCGGATCCATGGCGCCGACGCAGGGGGCTCGAGGCGCTCGACGAATCTCGCTCGCCGCCGAGACGCGAGGATTTGGGCGGGCTCTAGTCTAGGGTTGCCGCGGCGTGCGAGATCGCGGTATTTTGGGGGGCGGGCGGCGGCGAGGCGTGGGAATCGAGGATTCCTTGGGAAGGGAAGGCAGCCGCGGCGGCAGCTCGATCGACGCGCGTGGCGCCGCGGGGTCTTTAGGGTTCCGGCGGTTTGGATCGGTGTCTTGGCTCGGCTCGCGCGGGTGGCGGGGCCGGATTGGATTAGTGGATTTCCGACGTTTCGGCTGGAAATCTTCGGTGCGGCTCCACGGGGCAGCGGCGTTTTTATTTTATAATAACAGCGCAAGCGGCCGTCCAACGCGCGTCGGACGGCCTGCGTCCCCGAATCCTCCTCGTCCGGTATAAAAGTCTCGACGTTAGTTCGCAGCGTTCCTTCTTTTCAAATTTTATAAGACGTGGTTTCATTTTACATAGTCTTTGTATATTTAATTCTTAATATATTTCATACATATTTTAACAATAGAATTATAATCATTAAAAAGTAAAGTTAGTTAAGATCACAAGGTTTTAACCCTCAAATACGTGTGAGCCTTACAAAATTAGACGGAGGGAGTAGTTCTTAGCGTGTGTTTTGAACGCACACGTATACATGTGTGTGATGTGTGTTAGACTGCTGCTATGAATTTGTGTGTGTTTGTGGCTGTATCTTATCGAAAAAACATTATGATCTCAAAACGAAAGTAACATGTGTTGTGTGTTAGCCTGAGTTTGGGTGTGTTTGTGTCCTACTCTTCTCAAAACACTTAAGATTTTGAAAAGGAAATAAATTATTATTCCTTTTAAAGAATATTAATGTGCAATAGGTTTTTTATCTATAGATTAAGGCCCAGTTCTTTTCAGCTTAACGGCTTAACGACTTATCTACGTTTTAAAAACACATATGTTTTGAGTTTTTTGAGTCCGTTTTTTCGTTGTTTTGATGGTGGGTTCTAACGCTTTAAAAAGCAAGTCAAACAAAATGTATCCGAATCTTAAGACTACCTCGAGAAGCTCTCGAAGTTCAGTCATTTCAGTCGTTCAACCGTTCAAATCAGCTCAAAAGAACAGGGCCTAAATACTATTAGTCCTTGCAGACACATATATTTGACATTTTTTTATTTAACATTATCTCCCGTATACAACTTTGATCACCAATTGGTGTTGAAATTTATTCTAAACGCACACTGGATGATTATTATTGTTAATTTTTTTTGATAAATCTATGCATATAACTTTTATATATACTCAATCAAATTATTTTGAAAAATAGTGACGCAAGTTTTAAAATTTTAACTAATCTCAACTTCAATTATTTATTATTTACGATGGGAAGGAGTACCATACAACCGTCAGTTACTCAGTTTACCTCCCAACTGCATAGAACAACGAAAAATGAAAATCGGGTCTCGCGAAACATCTCCCACATGCTCATTGCATTTGATATGTTTGTGCGCCTCTTCCACTAGCGCTGCTGGGAATTGGGCCCGGCACAGGCACATCGTTCTTTGGGCTGCTGCGGAACGGGCCGGCGTGGCACGGTCACCTTGAATTTTTTAATTTTTTAAGTTTTATTTTACTAAAATAAATAAATGATATTTTATTTAACAATTTAAATAAATAGACTTCTCACATCTGTCCATTGGATGGGATATAAATCATGTCCGTCCAACCGATGGATTTTGTATAATCCGTCAAACAAAATGGCGGATTGGACCAATAGAAAAAAGAGAATAAATTTCATCCGTTGGGTTGGTGGAATTTAAATCTAGCCGTTTCGTTGGATGGGATTTAAAAAATGAGTGCCATTTATCATTTTGCAAAGTTCGTGTACACCTTTGGGTACAGAGGCCGAAACAATTTCATTATCTAAAATATTAACTTTTTTTCATTTGTCTTTCACAGTTACTTTCGATCGAGCATGCACCTGCATGGATCACAGCTCACTCGTAAGGAGAAGATAAACTAGGATATGAGATCAACACGATAAGTGTAAGATCGACACACACACAGTTCTCGATAGTTGCTCCTTTGGAAGGCGTGTAAATATGTAACTGAAAAAAATATTAATAGCCTAGCAAATCGGTTCCAAAATTTCTAGATCAATTCTAGGGACATCCAAAAATCGCAAAATTTCAGCACGAAATAAAAGAAAAGAAAGAGCCAACCAAACCGACGCCACGCCTTAACTCTCCTCTAGGTCCTTTCGACCCCCGTTGCCCCTTTAACTTCAGTGGCCTAGTTGAAGGTGGGGAGGGTGAGTGGAGCCCTTCTTTCTTGGCATGTTTTGAGAGTTTCAATGGTTAGAATATTTTTTCTAGAGTTAGTGTGATATGGTCGGTCGTTGATGGCGACGCAACGAGGTATGTTACTAAGATCCCTTCTATGTTTTTTTGACATGGTGATTGTTTTCACTGTCTTCCACAACGGAGTCTTTGGTAGGTTAGTACCTTGGGTCTTGATTTTTATGGGCTAATGGAATCCCTTCCCTCTGTGGCGGCTAATTTGCATTTATGTCAGCGTTATGAAAGTGAGAGGTCGTGGTGGTCGTTGAAGTGTTGATGAGGCATGGTGAGACTCGGATTTGGTCGATTAAAGCATATTTGGGAAGAATGGTACATCCCTTAAGAATTAAAAAAATCTCTAGTTTTAATTTAGTGCAAGCATGCATAACACATGCAACAAATTCTTCGTCCGAATAAGAGGATTACCCGACGGTCATCATGCGGATTCAAGTACGACGTGTTGGGTGACAGTAAGCATTTGGTTTATAATCGTTTTCCAAAATTAATCCAGTGACAGCCCATTGCTTGCAACCGGCCCAATACAGGCCCATCTGCCCTCTTGTAGAAATAACAAAGCACTGAGGCGGTTAAATAAAACTTGGGCTTTACGTACTATATCTGGGCCTTCGGGAAATGGATGTGATGATCAACAAAACTTGGGCTTTTCGTATAAACAGTAAAAAATATTTCATCTGAAAATAGTCCAAAAGTGCATGTGAATTGCCACACGTTACCCGACTCTTAGAGCATCACAGCGGTCCTTTTATAACATTGTAACAGATATAGATAGACCGCTAGAGGAAAATAATTTTTTTTAAAGCGTAGTGTAAATTTTAAAGAAATTTTAAACGAATAAATAGAGGGGGCACAATTGGCGTTTTTAAACGGGCTGTTGGGATGCTCTTATGGATACAGGGTCGCATTGTCACAAACAAATGTTATATTTTTATTGCTATTATATTTGAAATGTTTGGTTCATTCTGCCCTTCACTCCGGTGTCACTCGATTACGTCGTGCTCGTACCTCAACTCTATTATATTGGTACTTCAACATCAACGACTTATTGCCTTAGCTTTGTGATCCACGCTTGACTGCATCTTGTCGCCGCTCGTGCAAGAGAGGAGATGAAACAACATGGTGATACCACAAAAGAAGGTGGAGGAGGGGTAGGACTACCATAAAATCTCGAGGGTGACAAACTACTCAAGTTTGGCTCACTAGAGGCTCAATTCGAGCTCATCTCAAACATCAAACGAGCTCGAACCAAGCCTGGCCTCAAGCTCGCGAGCCTGGTCAAGACGAGCTCAAGCTTTCTTTGAGTTCTTTTTTATAAACTTTGTGTTTCCTATGTAAAATCATATTCGTACGAGCTTCCTTCGAGTATACTCGAGCTTCATCGAGCTCATTTAAATCTTTATTTTTTTCTTGATAGAGTAATATTTTATTTAATCTACTCGATATCAAGCTCAAGCTTTTTTCGAGCTTACCCAAACTTTTCTCTTTTTCTACAATTTTTGTGTGGTACTGAGCCTAAGGGTGGAAATGAGCCAATGATGGTTTCGTCACTGAGTCAAACCGAGATCAAAGAGCCGAGCTAGAAAGTAGGGTTGACTTGTGGAAAGCTACAAAGTAGGCTCGACTCTTTTGGATGATTTCTCCCTATTTTCATTCCCCCACGTCCGTTCTCTAGCAGTGGAATTTTTCATCGAGGAATAGGGATGGGACCCATTGCCACAGCCAAGAGTATCTATTCAATGGTCATTTTTTCTTCGCGAAGCAATTCTAGCCCCTTAAAATGCTCCAACAAATCCTCTTCTGGGTTCTGTTCGGTTCAAATTTATTCGTGCATTCTTTTCAAAAGGAAATTTTCTCTTTATTTTTTCATGGAATTTTTTTGAAGGGACGCTGAAGGGGAAGAACGCGAGGAGAAGGACGGCTCTGCAAACAGCTAGTACCACAGAAAAATCTGCTACGCGTCCGGTGAAGAGTCTCCGCGAGCAGGTGGCCCACGGAACAGAGAGAATCCGAAGCACGGCAAAAAACCATGACGTGTCCGCCGCCCGCCAGTCGCCTACCGGGTACCGGCCCGATGAGCTTGACCATCTACCCGTCTCCCCCACCTCCGTCGCGATCCCTCCCCCCAAAAACCCACGAGGCGAGCGTGCCGAGCAGCGCAGAACGGCCACCTAACCTCGTCCCCATCCTCCGATCCACCCAGGCCTGACGCACAGCGACGTCACCCCCGCCCCCGGCCTCGTGCCCCGTGCGGCCATGCCATGCCATGCTCTGCTCGAGAATATCCTATTGCACGAGTGCGATCGATGCGGTGCGGGGCAGATCAGTGCAGCGCGAGCGACATGAGGACATGACAGCGCGGCCCCGGCTGGATCGCCGGGCAGCGAATCCTCAGCGGCAGCTAAACTAATCCGCCACCACGGTTGCGACCAATGCTTGGATTGGCCGAGGACCGATGCATGAGTGGGGCAAGTTGAATTGCCTTCGATGCTCAGCTGAACTTTGGGAGGAGACTCTTATACTGTTTCTTTCTTAAAGAAAGAGAGATGGTCTCCTTTCTCTGTTCATATGATTGAGAGGCAATTTTATATGGCTGATATGACCTGAAGAGGTTAATGTTGTTCTTCAATCGGATAAGACTCGTTCGATCATATCCTATCAAAATCGGTAAATTGTTGTATATGAGATTAAAGAAGACAGAGATAAATTTATATTTTGGAAAATGGAAAATTATATTCCAATAAAACTTGGCGATTCCAAAAAAAACGATACCAAACCATTTTCAACACTGTATTACTAATTTCTAGAGGAACCTATCCATATTTTCGTGAAATTGAATAGTTTTTAGAACCTCGATGGTTTCCATTATTCCGCTCACCCAGTCTGAGCAGAGAGCCAGAGATCTCGTCGTCGTGGGCGTGGCGGTGAGCCTCGCCTCGTGAAGCGTCCTTGGGAAGCTGCGCGGAAGCTGCCCGCGGCAACCCCGCAAGGCAACCGGGGGCGGTGGGCCCGGCCCGGTGGTTGGCTTGCAACGGCAGTTCGTGTCGGTGGGGCAGGGGCCGCCCCTCGCCAGCCTGGCCCCGCCTCGTGAGCCGCGCGTCCACGTCTGACCGGTTGACGCCCTCCCTTCCGGCCCGGCCCGGCCCAGGGCCCACCATAACTGCCTCCCGCGAAACCGCGCCGCTTTTAAGGCCCGTGCGCTCCAGCCTGGCCGTGGACCGCCCAACCTTTGCCCCTCGCTCGCCCGCCCCCGCACCACGAACGGGCCCACGCGTCATGGGCGCGGGTGCGCGCGAGAGGGGTGCCTGCTGCCGCGAGCGCGACAGCCTCGGCGAGGGGGGAGGTACGTACTGGCCGGTACACCTGTACGGCGCGCCCTCGCGCGGGCGGATGGGGTTTGCCGGGTGGGGCCCACCCCTACCCGCGACGCCCTCGGTTTGGACGGTTGCGATCAACCCGTTGCGGCGCCCGGATCGCGTCGGTCTCGCGCTGTGGTGCACCGCACCGCGCCGAGGCCTCGAGGGGGGATGGATCGCTTCGCATTCGCATTCGCTCGCGGGCGCTGGCTCGGCTCGATCGGACGGATAAGCTCGGCGCGTCTCGGCTCGGCTCGGCTCGCTGCGCGCACGCGCGTCGCGTGTGACGTGTCGGTTTGTTAGGCGCGTATACGTGCGGTGTGGTGCTGGGTCGGGTTGCTTTCTCGAGGTAGTTTCGAGTCCACTCAACTCATCTCTCTTTCGCCTCCATTTGTCGCGGCATCGGCGCAAAACGACGAAACACCAACGAATGTCATATGTTTGGTTTGCCGCCGTAAATTGCGTTGCCGAAGAATCATTGTGGCCGGGGTTTGGATAGTGGCCTTCGTATTGGTAAATGCGGTTCTGCTAAAATAGATGGGTGTGGAAATGCACGAAAGTGCGAAACTATATGAAACTATTAAAGACTTTTATGAAACTAAAACAATATATAACTACATAAAAACCATCTTAAAAACTATATGAAATAATCTAAAAACAAGTAATTCATTACAACACTGATTTGTTGCGTAGCAACTCATTTTGTATGTGGAACAATGACCATACAACTGATACAAGGGTTTTAGAATCGGTCGCCATGGAAGGTCAACTTTCTTGCTGTTGCTGGCTACGCATCACGTCCACCGTCAAAGAGGCATTGCTCATTTCTTGCTTCTATCAAGTGATCCATTTCAACTGATTTTCATCTTTTAATTTTTAAATCTATTTTATACGTGCCCGAATTGAATGGAACAAATTTTATAATATATATAAAATCATAACATGCCTTTTTTGTTTTAAGATTTATTTAGTATTTTTTGCATTTTACAATTCATAATTTTGGGTCTTTAGAAATGTTTACTTTCCCAAAAATGTAATTTAAATTTAAATTTTTATATTTCCACTAAATTTATAAATTTTAGTTGAGTTTGTTTGTGAATAACGACATTTAATACACTTCATTGATAACAAACCAAACAACAACCAACACACTTTACCAAATTTTGACATGATTGCAATCCAAATGATCAAATTTTGCCAATGATTAGATCATATCCTAGATTGGCATGACCAATCCATCGACATGACCACTCAACCCCATGAACCAAAATCGCTACACAAATTCTTTTCTTAACTGATTTCACCTTAAAACGGCTCGCCGCCATCTCTTGTGGCTCCAACCTGTCGTCGCCTCGTCCTGCTTCAACGAACCCTCATGAGCTCCCAGCCCCCATTGCCCGCGAAATAGATCTAACCATAAAATTTTCATTGTTCTGGATAAATCGATTTCATGAAGAAAGGCTTGCCCCCATCTCAGGCGACTCCAACTTGCTGTCGCTTTTATCTCCTCAACTCTAGTGACCTCGCTAGGGGTGGGAACTGGGAAGGACGAGCGGACCATTTTTGTTGCCTTGTTTCTAGTAATTTTATGATGTTAAATTTTTCTAGGTTATGATTTACTGGTCGCTTCATTCCTAATGCTAGTGTTGATGGCAGCACAACGAGTCGTAATAATAAGCTCCCTTTTGAGATTCTTTGCATGGTGGTCGGTTAGATAGGGTTGCATCCCTGGTCCCTGTTTTGATGGCGAGCTAGAGGGATCTTTTTCTCTGTTTAGTTGAAGTTTTTTTTAGTTTAGAGCTAATGTTGTGCTTTCATGTGAATATTATAAACAAACTATGGGCTAGGTAATAAGAGCAAGTCTAAGAAGAAACGATGTTAAAGTTGAATTTGTTTGTTCAACCTTTAACTTTCGTTAGGAAAAGGCATGCCCCTTACAGTGCATATGCTTAATTTGTGTTTTACAGGTGCAAACACTATACCATGCATGAAACAAGTTTTTGGTCTTGACGACAGGATTGTAAGATGCTCTATGTACCGCATCTAGTAGGAGGTGTTTGATCGTTGCGTGGAGTTTCATTGCAACTGTTATTGATATAGTTGTAAACCTTTTATATATGGTATATGAACTGCTATATTTTCTTTAAGAAAAACTGATTTCATTAAAAAAAATTCAATATAGATGACATGTGAATTTTTTTTTTCAAAATTGATTTCATTATGAAAATGACTCGTATGGATGATGCGGCTAGAATATTTCTACCAATACCCCCAGATCATCTTTTTTTACAAATGGAGGAGATAGTCTAAGGAATTTTTTTTTTCAGTGCACTATAAAGTGTGAACAATTCTCGGAGATAATTAGAGCGTGGTCGGTGTATATATAGCATTATGAAGCGAGAAATTTGAAATGTTCGCTATTAACAGTCTTATCTCCTCCTCCACAACGGAAAAAAGGCAATAAAAATAAAATTTTAAAAATATAAAAGCTGCCGAAATTGCGGTTACCGTTTGCACCCACCCGTTGCGTTGGCGCAGTAGTTGGCCGTTTCCACCGCACCGGCAACCGCTGGCGTTTCGGTTTCGCTGCCTCAACCCCACGTACGCCGCTAGTGGAGTGGTAGTACGAAAAAACAAAAGACACGGTTCAAATTTCGAATCCACCGAGGCGAGCCGCACGTTCTCCGGAACCACCCGGTTCGCGCCGAGGCGCAGCCGCTGAGCGGCGGGGCCCCCGGAGAGGGAGGGCCCACGCGCCATGCGGTTGCGGGAAAACGACAAGCGCCCCCCGGGTGGGAGGTGGCGCGCCGCGCCGGGTCTCGCGACGCGTGCAGCGGGTGCCAGCTGTTTGTGCCGGTCAAGCCACCGGCCGCGCCCGGTCGCCCCGCCGCTATAAATACCGCGCACTCCCGGTCACTATTGCTCCAACCCCCACCACCACCGCCACTCGCCAGTAGATTCAAACCGCAAGGAACTAAACGCCTTTCCGCCGCCACTACTAGCGTCTCGTCGGAGGAGGAGGTGGAGATGGGAGGAGGAGGGGAGGCGGAGAGCGATCGGATCAGGGGGCCGTGGAGCCCCGAGGAGGACGAGGCGCTGCGGCGGCTGGTGGACCGGCACGGCGCGAGGAACTGGACGGCGATCGGGCGGGAGATCCCCGGGAGGTCGGGGAAGTCGTGCCGGCTGCGGTGGTGCAACCAGCTGTCGCCGCAGGTGGAGCGGCGGCCGTTCACGGCGGAGGAGGACGCCACCATACTGCGCGCCCACGCGCGGCTAGGCAACCGCTGGGCCGCCATCGCGCGCCTTCTCCACGGACGCACCGACAACGCCGTCAAGAACCACTGGAACTGCTCCCTCAAGCGCAAGTTCTCCTCCGCCGCCGGCGGCGGCTGCGGCGCGGACTTCGATCCGCCGGCCAAGCGCGTGAGCCCCACGCCGGACAGCCCGTCGGGGTCCGGGTCCGGATCTGGGTCGGACCGCAGCGACCTCAGCCACGGCGGCGCCGCCTCCGGCCAGATTTACCGGCCGGTGGCACGGGCCGGCGGGTTCGAGCCGGTGGACTGCGCCATGAGCCGGCCTCAGGAGGAGGATCCCCTCACCTCGCTCTCCCTCTCCCTCCCCGGCATGGACCAGGGGTTCAACCACGACAGCGCCCACAGCTACTTCCAGGAGCTGCCCCCCTCTCCCACACCCTCCCCACCGACGCCCCCTGCCGCCATCGCCGCCGCGGCGCCGCCGTCTTATCCGTTCAGCCCCGAGTTCATGGCGGCGATGCAGGAGATGATCCGCGCCGAGGTGCACCAGTTCATGGCGAGCGTCGGGGTGCGCGCCGGGTGCGGCCCGGCCGGCGGCGCCGACCTTTTCATGCCGCAGCTGATGGAGGGCGTGATGCGCGCCGCGGCGGAGCGCGTCGGCGGAGTCGGGAGGATGCAGTGACCAAGAATCTCTCAAAACAAACCAAGATGCTTCGGCTCAATCGATCGTGGACTACCGCGATCTGTTCTTAGCATTTTGCTTCCTTAGTTAGCACTACTATCTGATCTGTACTTTTTCTACCTGCTTGCTGCTGTGAAGCCTAACAGCAGTGAGAAACGGAAGAGAGAAAACCAGACGAGAGAAGAGGAGGAAGGGGAGTGAAACTGTGAAAGTAAAAGAACAGGGCAAAGCTAAGCTGATGCTCTGCTTCTTCTGTACAGGAAAGAAGGTGGTGAATTGTGCAAATCTGAATCAATCCACCATTTTTGTTACCGAAAATGCCAAACCAATCTGAATGATAAGCGGCCGTTTCTGGAATCGGAGGGAGCGAGTTGGCACATGTTGGTAGATAGGATCAGAAAGTGTTGCTCTCTTGCAAAACCAAACAGAGCAGCACTTGTGGATTATTCACAAACATGAGCCGATGCGGCGAATGGTGATACTGCTGTTGTTAACACACCAATCGTTAAGGGACTAATTCGGAATCAGTTCATAACTAGTAGTACTATCTCTCTGCAGTTTGTTCTTCTGAATTCTAACTGAAGACCTACACATTGTGAATGTCGTACCACTCCAAATAAAACCACGGCTACAACGAACATGTTAATTCAGCCTGTGCCAGTAGCTGCTCCATCGCATGGTAGTCCTGCATTCTGAAGTGCCAAACCGAAACAAATCATACAATGAATCTGAAAAAAAAAAATCATGAGACGGGCGATACTGAAGAAGCTGCTCAAGAGCAACTAGACGAAAAATTTAAAAATCTAGCCATGGGACGCTTGCAAATAATTTTTAAAAGTTTCGCTTATATTTGTTAAAATATTCATAATGAATGCATGGAAATCATAAGTATAAATTCCTCTCAAATATATTTTTATAATGATATTTTTTTTTTTTGAATGAAAAGGCAGGAGCACTGCCTAAAGCTTTATAGAAGAGGAAACGAAGCACAGACCAAACACACTGTACAATTACAAAAACACTGAGCTCCCTCGTTAAACAAGAGCGAGGGAAACAAAGCCAAAAACCTTAGCCATGATCGTCAGCACCGAAAGCTAAGACTCTATTGAGAAGGTCCGCTCTTATAAGAAGAACGACCTCCTTGAAGGATGAGTAGGCCTCCTGGAAGATCCTCCTATTCCTTTCTTTCCAAATGTTCCAGCAAGTGTAAATAACAATGACTACCACTGCCAGTATGTAACTGTTTGACCGCATTGAAAACATCCCCTTTGATAGTAGGCCAACAGGTTCTGTAGAATTTCCCGTTGAAACCATCGGGTCCCGGCGCTTTGTCTTGAGGTATGGACCAGATCGTTTCTTTGAGCTCTTCCTCGGTGAAAGGTCTCTCAAGATCGGTGAGGTCATGCACTGGGAGGCCAATGTCCTCCCAGCTAAGAGTGAATGGCCTCTCTTTTTTCGTACCGAGCAAATCGACGTAGCACTGTTGAAACGCCGAAAGCTTCTCTTCCGTCGTGACCAGTTGCGTTTGGCCGATAAAGATGGAACCCATGTAGTTCTTCCTTCTTCTAGCATTTACTCTGATATGAAAGAATTTTGTGTTTGCATCGCCCTCTTTAATATATTTAAGCCTTGATCTCTGCTTTAACCGAATTCTCTGGACAGCAGCGACACCAAGTAATCTGTATCTCAAATTCTTTCGAAGAAGCGATTCTTTTTCAGTTAACAATCTAGTCTCTTGGGCAGAGTCTAATCTCAAAATGATTTCACTGATCATGGCGCGTAACCACGCCGTGTTACCAACAATGATCTTATGGGAAACTCTGTTTTATATGTAAACTGCAACAACAATCATTTGTCAAAAGTTGCATTTTATGAACCATGATATCTTTGTTACTGGAAGGTAAAATGTTGTCAACTTTCTTCAAGATTCTGACTTTTATATAGAAATCTTTTTCAGAATTAAATTTACGGCAAGAAGATAAAACACACTATAGCTCCTGCCTACGTAAGTATATATCGTTATCTTTTAAACAAAAAGTACATATCACTATTCACTCCTTGATTGGAAGGCCTTTTGTCTCTTGGTTTTCGGCCTCTTGGGCCACTTCGGCCCAGCTGGTTTGAGGCTTTGACACGTTCTGGTGCCCTAGCAGAAAAAAGTCATTTTTCCGTTTATAGGCATATTCGTTATATTATAGACAACAAAGCTTACGACCATAGCAACACATACGACACATCCATTCATCTGCCACCTACTAGAAGCCATCGATTACGAAGAGAACACAAGGTAAATCAATTTGTGTTGGATTTCTGATAGTCAGTGCTGCTGCACATGCATCCATTTTTATCATAAGAGACTACGATCCAACTACACAACGATCTATTAGATGCAGAACACACAACACACGAATAATCAAGCCTTGCACTAGGCTACTCTGTAGTCAGTAGGCAAAGAAGATGCAAGATGAGAAGATAGTAGATTATGCTAGATGTGTATTACCTTATCTTGTCATTTAGACTTGCCCTCACCTTAGAATTGATATCACTTAAATAAATTATTTGTGTTCAAAGATTAAGCATTTAGATTTCGCACTTGTTTAGGATTTGAACACAAGTATAAAACTTGATTAAAGTAAATTCTGAAAACTTTAATTCACCTCCTCTTGAGCATCGATTCCTTTCGGTGTGGGCACATACATGAATCGTGCAGCTCTAGGCGGAGTCTTCGGCAACGTGTGACTCCACAAAACTATATAGTTGGCCACAATGTGAATTTAGTTGTCCCTGCCCAACCAAAATGCTCTCTCTTAAACACTTGTACGTGTAGGTGAGAGTAGCCAGAAAAAAGAAGAACGAAGCTAACTCATGTCTGTTGTAAACTTGTATAATCTTGAGAGCGTACGTGTATCCCAGAGAGTTGTTTTTTTTTTTGTATTCTCCAATAGCTAATTAGTACGAAAATATAAACAATTCTAGTATATGTGTTCTCTATGTACTCTATCTAGCTCCTGTTGATTTGTATTAACACGAGTTCACATGTGTTCGTACAGTGGAAACCTACACATCTATAAATACAGGCAACCAAACACCTTCCCATGGCATCCTTTGTATTTGGCCAAACGATATGAGGTCAACCAAACAGTACGGACACATCACGTGGTAGTTTTTGAAGGTTTCCCTGTATGCCAGGCAGAGTTGCTTGTGCATACCATGTGTGAGAAGAGTTAAATTAAATAAGTAAGAAGTATATATATTTAGTTATTGAACTATGCCCATTGTATCCAACATGTTCTCAAATCACAATGGTTAACTTGGTCCTTAAATTAGCAAAACCAAATAAAACGATCCTTCGATCGGTCAAAATAAAGGTTTAGAGGGTTTTCGTTGATGTGGCATCAACATGAACAATTTTCACTAAAGTGCCATCGACATGAGTCCTTCGATCCTCTCTGTCTACCACTTTCTAACTTGTCTCTTACCCTCTATTCTCTCTTCCTACCCATAATGCCTCATCACCTTCATTTCCGGTGTCTTCACCAGCCTGGAGAACCCCAATGACGACTTCCTACCGGACAACCTTACCTTCCTTCCTTCCTTCCTCCTCCCCACCACCTCTGGCGACCTAGTATCTAGCTGTTGTCGGCTGGATCTCGAGCATGTTTGGATGAGCCGTCATCCACGACGTGGATATCACTTCAATGAAAAACTCACATACAAACGTCATGTCAACGAAAAACATGTAGACCCATTGTTTCGGTCAAATCATCGGTTTTGGAATAACTTTGCTAATTTGAGTACCAAGATAACCTAGTGTTGCGGTTTAAAGGTCATTTTGGTCCAATGGATATACGGAGACTACGTAAGTACGTTGTTTTCCTATGAAATACGGAGTAACAAAAGAAGCATGTAGAACATGGTTTACCCACGCTAAAACGACTGAAAAATTAAAGAACTTATACATAGAGAGCAAGCTACTCTCATTTCCGGCGTCTAATGCCCGGCGCCGGGGCTCGGGCCCGAGTTCTTGATCCCGCCGAGCATGCCAATGCCGATGAACTCGCGCTCCGGGCTGCCGTCGCCGGCTTCGTGCACCATGGTCCCGACCACCGTTTGGATACCAACCGCCGGCGACTCCACCGCACGCGCACCGTCCTTCCCCGACGCCGACGACGGCGTGAGCTGCCTGGCGCCCGCGGCCATGGCCAAAAGAACCAGCAGGCACATCGCCATGAGAAGAGCAGCTGCGGATGCAGGTGCCTGCGCCCTGACCCTCAGCTCGGCCGCCATCCTCACGGACCACTCGCACGTGTGTGTCTGTATTCACTTGTCAGTGACTCAGACTGGTGAATCTGGTGATGCTCTCTGATCCTTGGCTGGTTTGCAGCTCAGGTGCTGGAGCTGTGTGGGATTTATATAGGGAGGAGCTCGAGCTTGGTCCAGGATCTTGGCTTTGACGAAATGGCTGGGAGCAGCAGAAGGATGCAGGATGGAGTTGAGCACGGAGCAGCTCGGAAGCGTCGTGGAAACGACACCGGCCAGCCGCTGCTTGGAATTCTGGCGTGGAAGTAAGAACTGCGAGAATTTTGGCGGTCGGGGAGTGGAATTTGCGAGTGCATGAGGCCGACTTTTTAGCTAGGTTGGTAGGTGCTGCCGTGGTGGCCATGGCTGATTCTTTCTCATTAGATACTCAGCATCGATACCCAAAAATTCGGATATCTTATTTCTATTCATCTAAAATTTCGTATCTATATTTCACTCCCTCCAACGTAATATCTGAAGAGACCGACTTTGTGGCAGGTGGTTGCTCTTAAGATTTGTGGTAACCGCTTTGCTAACATGAATTAACCATAGAAAAACAAATGGACAACTTGCATATCAAAATTCTATACAAGTAAAACTAACCCCAAAAAATAAAAGACTTGCAAACCAAATCTCTAGAAAAAAAACAACTACAAACCAGGTGATGAAGATTTTTTTTAAAAAAGCGATGCCTACTTCTATATGTAAGTTTTTTCCAACACCAAGCAACTAAATTTCCACCGTCGAACTTAATGAAAATATAGTGTGGACTAACTAGAAAATTTGTCGTCGGCTCAAGCCCATAAAAGCAGGTGATTGCTATTTAGAAAATCTAATATGCAAACCATAAAACTATATAGATAGAGGAGAGAGAATACCTAAATATAGGTATCACAGGAGAAACCTAAAATTGCTATTGTGCCAGGTCTACTGTTGGAACAACTTAAAGGTCAATAATATCTATATTTTTTGGTGTTTCTCTACAGAGAGAAATGCGTGCTTCTGCCCCCCTCCCCAGGATCCGGATCCTCTGCAGTTACTGCACTCTACTGTGGTCATTGACATATGGGCAGTAACTGCAGAGGATCTGCATCCCCTCCCCAAAACTTGTAGAAGTACCACTTAGCCACTTAAACTTGAAATGTATCTTTTCGACCCCCTAAACTTGTAATAGCTATTTGTGTTGTAGCCTCAAAACAGTTAGGAACACCGTTAAATGCTGAGATAACCGTTACTTTTCATTTAAATGCCTACGTAGTTGCCACGCCCACGTGTGCCTTTTTTTATAAATTAACTGGCATCCACGTCACCTCTCTCTAAACAAAATGTCTCCGTGGTTGCCAAGCGTGCCTTTTGGGATTTTAAATTTCAAAATTAATAAAGATTGCAAAAATTCCAATTTCCAATTTCAAAGTTTTAATATTGAATTTAAAAACTAAATTTAAATTTCACATGTTTAAAAATTCAATAAACTCAAAATAGAAGTTTCAAATTTTTATTTAAGTTTTCAAAAATTCTTAGTCCAACTTGTTTTAAAACAATTGAATATAGATGATTTTAAAATTCAAATTTTCATTTGAAGGTATAAAAAATCCAATAATTCGTACCACAAAACTCAGTATCAAAATTTTAAAAGTTTGGCATTGATTTAAAAAAATTAAATGTAGAATTTAAGTTTGAAATATTCAAAATTTTGAAGTTTTTGAATTTGAACGTGCTAGAAAATTTTTATGTTGTTTTTCGAAAGAGTAGGAGGGAGGTCATGTGAAAAAAAATAGTGCAAACATGCATAAATATAAATCAAAATTAAGTGAGATTTGCTACAATTTTTAATTTAACAAAATACTAGCTAACTGTCATCTTAGCATTTAGCAATCCATCTAACGATTTTGGGGCAATGGTGGAAAAAACCATGACTTTAAGGATTAAAAAATAATACTCCCTTGGGTCATAAAATCAAGTCGCCGTTGACTTTTAGACACGTCTTTGACCATTCGTCTTATTCAAAAAATTAGTGCAAACATGCATAAATATAAATCACGATTAAAGTAACTTTAATGATAAAACAAATCACAAAAAATAAATGATAACTTACAAATTTTTTTGAATAAGACTAGTGGTCAAATGCATGTCCAAAAGTCAACAACGACCTATTTAAATGACCGGAGGTAGTAATTTTTACAGACAGGAGGTTAAGTGAGATTTGCTACAACTTTAAAGAGGGAAGTGGCAATTGCCTCTTCTACAAATAATGGTAGTATAAAAGACCATAAGACACCAATCTTACATGGTAGAGTACATACTTGTGGGAAAAAGATCATGCACCAACTTGACAAAACTTTTCACTATATTAGGTGAGCTATAGACGCAAAGGGAACTATAATATATGTTATCTCTCGTACGAGGCTTACAAGTGGACTTATATACGGTGCATGAGTTTAATAAGGAAAATAAACTTGGTGACCATGCAGTGACCACATCGACCCATACGGCGCACACGAGGCGTCTCCGATGAGGCAATACATGTCTCCCCCCTCGGCTTCGATCGATAGACATGCATGGACATTGTCGTAATTCAACTTTGACATAAACAATTTTGTTTGGATATAGTATTTCATGGAAAACCAATCGGGCAACCAAGTAAATATTAGACTACGACTTCAACAACCGGAAGTTGTAAAGAATGTAATGTTCATGACAAATTAAAGGTCTCCATAGATGACGATGGACACATGACCCAGATCCCAGATGCACCTGAAATTCTGAAGAAATGTCGTCACGTGTTGCAAAGTGGCAGCGGCAGAATGGGAGCGTACGCGGTACGCCCAGAGAAGCCACGTACGTACGTGCACCACTGCCGCTCGGTCGATCGGGTCCGACGTCGCTGACGCGCGTGGTGCGACCGACCGACCGAGCCATATCTGACCCGGCTCCACGCATCCATGGGTATCTCCTGGTCAGTGTTCACTGCGCCGGGAGTCAGCATTTCATTCCGAGTTGGTCAGCCACCTGGTCGATCGGTCTTTAGCTTAGCTTGTTTCAGGCAACCAATTCTGCAATTCAGCACGAGTCAAACAAAACGACGAAGGCAACTGGCATGTGAGCTGTGCGATCGATGATGTTTACAGGCTGCTGCAATTAGACCGAACCGACCACGAAACCTCCTATCCAGTGGTGATCTTGTGGTTTTCACGGTTAACCGAGGCTTTTTGCCGCTAAATGCTGGTTAACCGAAAAAAATCAAACGGGTCACCGTTAATTGGTTCTTTCCAAATGGTTTTATGAAGAGCCAAACGGTTTTCGATTTGCTAGCCTAGATAGCACCATACTAGCTGTACGGTTCTAGCTGTCGACTTCTAGACTCTCCAGAGCTTATCGTCCTCGACGACTATGCATGAACTTTGTCTCAAGGTTGAAGGAGCTTCCACTGTTGCCATCGGAGGATGTGCGGTGGCCGGGCTGTCCAGGGTCAGAAACTCGAAGATTTCCCCTGTTGTTGGACTCTCGCATCCATTCGACGGAGGAGCCTCCTCCTCCGATGGTGACGACTACACCTTCGACATGGGGTAGGACGGTCCTTCTTGTTGCCCTCCTCCTCTGACCTATCGATGGTAAGGCCGCACACTTAATCATTCAGGGATGGAGTTGACGATGTAACCTGCTAGCAGCGCCGCTTGGGCATTGGTTCCTCCTCCTCACCATACTCGTCATAGGCCGGCTCCTCCTCGCAAGGCTCCTTATCGCCACCCGACCATGGTGATCATGACAAAACCGATGACGGTAAGGCATGTTGAGAAGGCATCAAAGCCGAAGACAGTGGCCATGACAAGGACTGGATGATGGCGGCAATGGTGGGGAAGTCAACAGGATTAAAAAAACGAGGGAAAAAGGATGTTGGAGAGAGAAGGACCTCATGGGTTATGAAAATGTCGAAATTCCAACGAAATTTCATGGTTTTCGTTGATTTTGGTCTAAAGAGAAATGATGAAATAAGTGAGAAAAAACAAAAAAGGCTTCAAATTTCGATGAAATTTCTTGGATTTCGCCAATTTTGGTGGAGGCCAAAATTTGACTTGGACCGAAATTTAATTCCCTAAGGGCTTGTTTGGATGTTGGGGGATTCTTTCCCCAGGCAATCATTCTTCTAGTGGGATTTGTATGTCATTTTGTTTCCCTGTGCTCCATTCCCCAAATATTCCTCTTCTCTACTGTTCCAAACATCCCCAGCGTCGGGTTTCATAGCATCTTCTCCGGCACCTTGGAAACTTCTCCTTTGCGAATGGTGACGGGGGAGGTGCGGTTTTTTTTTACGAGAGGGGTTTGATTTATCCGGTTCTCTACCATACACGACCTTGTGTTTACCGAGTAGAACACACTACTACTGCGTTACGTTGTGTGCTTTGACATACATGGTCTTATCATCTCTACTTATATCATACGAAATATGGCAAAATTCATTTAAATCCAAAAAAATTTCAGCGATATAGAATATTACCGCGGGGAGGAGGGGTTCCAATATGCCCGGTTACAACCGAATCTCACCGGAATTTCGGTGAGAAACTTTTAGTCGGGAGGAGATCAAGAGGAGGGAAAGTTAAGTTTTCTATGATGGAGGTTGGAACACAGATGATTTACATAGAATTATATCGATTATGTATGGAAATTTTTTCCATAAAACGTCTTGGGAGACAAAAACATTATGTGTCGGTTGTAATTACTAATGGTCAGACATACTACTATCAATTGTAGGGGTGGTATAGGAATGTCCCAATCTTTAGGGTTAAATATAGGTCATCAATAAAATCCGTAGGATAAGGATAATACGAGTGAGTTGTAATACGAGTGAGCTGTAAAGACAAGCCTCTGAGGTGAACTCGGTCTAGTAATTAGAATCGGCGCACACACACATGTATAGATAGATAGATAGATAGATATATAGAGTATGTGCTTATTATATATGTGTGTGCGTGTGTGAAATATACGGAAGTTTATCTCCGGTTGGTCTGACCGAGCCATTGTAGTCTGATCTAGCTCCTAGGAAATCCACCCTACCGCGACCTAGCCCCAAAACGCAATTATATATAAGCTTTTCTCACGTGTTCACCGAAAAATCGACAATATAACAACCTTATGTCTGTACCGGTAAATACATCTATTTTGATGTAGCGACTCCCAGTAAGCTCCGGTGCTTCACACAGCAGCTGAGGCACAGAAAAATGGATCGCATAAATGCTTTTGCGATCAAACTTTCCTTGATTAATTTCCAGTACTAGCTCTGCTGCCGATGACAACCCTGTTCTTTGATAGCTATATTGATCATCAACCACGGTCGTGCTCGGCCAAGTGCGTTGGATGGCTGTAGATGCAAGCACTAGCCACCAGCTGCACAATGCATGGCCATCAGATCAGATCCTAATTAGTCAAACCTAATTAACCGGCCTTCTCCTTAACCGCACGCGACTCCGATCCATGGCCATGCTGCGATGGAATGTCAGAGGCTGTGAACAAAAGGGTGCTGCACTAGCTCGCAGAGTCGTCGTCGGCATTGCAGAGCCCCAGGCTGTGAACAAAAGGGTGCTGCACTAGCTCTCTCTCTCTCTTTTATTTCCTTTCACAGAGAGATCTATCGAGTTGTCTAAGCTGGAGCAAGAACATAAACAAGTCAAGATACCGAACCTCGCCATGCACCGTGGAATAAACCGGCACATTTTTCATAGCTTTTCTGAAACAGAACTTTGTTCTAGTCTCTGCGTCGTCGAACAATATATGCAGCACGCCGTATCGATCGTGTAGATCGAATCCGGACGGGCTACAACAAACAATCGACATGTATTTAGGACCCCAGATTTTGAAAAGGTTTGAGATTTCAGCTCGAATGCTTTCTTCTTCTTCTTCTTTTTTTCCTTTGTTTCTCTTTCAGTTTCACTGGCCAGAGGTGTGCTGCTGTGCCAATGATCAATGAGCCGATTGATTGGGCTGCAGCTAGCCGCGCGTACGTGCAGTAGAATTTGGCAGGGGTGGTAGCGCCTGACACGCTACGAGTTAGGTCGCCGCCGGCGAGTGGAGGCGGCGGGGATCGCTTCGGCAGTTCGGCGCCGTGGCGTCACGCGTCGCCGTCGATGCTGCGTGGCTTGGGAGAGCCCAAGAGGAATGGTGCAGTGCTGGAGGGAGGGGCGGGCTACCTAGGGCTCAATCAGAATGCTACTTTCGGATGTGCATCCAATGGATTTTCACATTGGTATGTCTCTCACACACCAGGTTAGTATTTTGAGTTGAATTAGACGACGAGCTTGGTTGTGGCTTCAGGTGTACCGATAGATATAGGAGATCTAGGCCTGAGACCATGTGTTGGCCTTGGGAGAGTCAAATTGCTGCTAGACCATGAAATTTTAGGATCACCGTGGGATCTAACAACATCGCTCGATCCCCACTATCGACAATCGGTCCAAGCCATATGACGGTGCCAAATGAGAAGGTGCAACATTGCTTAGCTATTTTTACATATTGTTACGTATGTCTGCAATATTATAGAAATTTTTTTTGTAGTAAACAATACTGATATGAAACGCAACAACGTTGAGCCATTTCTACAATAATGTCATGTAAGTCTGCAAAATTGAAAAATACATATTCTAGAACTTCTCATGAGATTCAATATTGATGTAGACATTGTGTATTTTTTAATATAAATGAGTAGTTTTGACCATATCGTCCGGTCCCCAACTAGGAATAAGAAATAATCATGTCATTTTCTCTACAACTATGTTTGAAGAAAAATAAAGAACCTCAAGAGAGTGGAATGCATGACGATGGCCTCTTACTTATCCTCCCTTTGCATTCATGTAAATTTATACGTGTAAGATACAACACGGTTAAAAGTTGAAAATACATAAGCTTGAAACATTTTTATAACACCACATCCAAAGAACATTTCAACAGTGACTCTTCCGGTGCTTTAGATGATTCATCGATCTTAATTACCTACCTTTGGCTTGTTGTGTGCTTGCATGGAGGAGAAGCCCTGCATGTCCATTCATGTCCATGGAGGAGAAAGCAGTGGCGGAGCCAGCCCAACTGAGGAGCCTGGGCCCAGGGTGGCTGGGCCTTGGCTCCGCCCAATTGGGTCCAGGCCACTTGCCATAAATATGCTGAAAAATGAGCTGGGCCTGAATATATATATGCCTTGCTATTAGGCCGGAGCCCGGGCCTGGACCCAGGGTGGCCGGGCCCTGGCTCCGCCACTAAGGAGAAAGGAGTTAAACAAATAACATACTCTCTCCATTATAAAATATTAGTCGTTTTATACTTGTGCTAAGTTAAAAGTTTAAAACTTTATCTATAGAGAATTTGTACGTTGAGAACATAAAAATCACATAGGTAGGTTCGTCTTGAAAACAAGCATGAAACATGAACGTGGGTACAATTTTTTTAAAAAGAAAATTAGGGAGAAATTCTTCTCTTGTGTGGTTGTGAGCGTTGATAGCCTAGGTGGGTAGTTGGACCTAAAATTAACCCAAAGCCTAAATGCATGTACAATGGTTGAGATAGTAAGTGTCTCTAATTATTGTCATGTCATTTATAGATAGAATTAGAAACAACTCATATAATGTCATTTTTCTATATATTTTACTCACCCACAAATTTCTTAATTTTTGTAGAGTCATGGACGCTCACATGGTCCGACAAAACTGTCCGTGGAACCCAACTAAACTCAACTGGAATGAAACTCAACTAGTTGACCATCTCGGGCCGTAAACATGGTTCAGTGGCCATCTGAAATAGGCCCAAAACTATTTAGGCTCATCGATTTCTGATTTTCGAGTTCAACTACATGGTCACATATACGTCACTCCTCTAGGGAGGATTGTGAAAATAATTGTATGCCAATATAAAATTCGTATAATATCATATATGGATTTCATGATCGAAATGATCGACGGACATAGTCCTGATTTTTGGCTTCGTGCGTCACTTATCGGAATCAAAATCGTAGTACGTGCCATTTTTTTTTTGTTGCCGTTTCTGTGTTTTATATATCCCAGCTGCAAGAAAGGCCCAGGACAACCACCTCAGATGTAGGGACGGTGCATGCATATTTTATGGTTACAAATAAAATCTGATTGGATCTAAGTTAAAAGAAAGCAACTATGATTTAGTGAAACTAATAAAAGAAAAGTTCTTCAACTTTTTTTTTAGGTAATGGGCAGGAGCACTACCATTTCATTAAAACAAGAGAACGAACTGTACAACATATACAAAGGGGGAGAGGGGAGGGGGGAGAGAGGGGGAGAGCTCAGCCTAGGGAAATTACAAGCGAGAAGGCTGCCACCCAAGCGGCGAGACCATCCCTGATTAGGCCGGGTTACAACTTGCGAAACGGACAAGGCCTGACTATGGAAGATGCGTCTATTCCGCTCCTTCCAGATTTCCCAAATCACATGGATGATGATGCCATTAAGAGATCTCGCAGTAGTCTTAGGGATGCCATGTTGACTGTAGGTCCACCAGTCGCAGAAGCCAACCGGGCCGGTAGAGGGTGGTTGGTGAGGTAGAAAAGTTTGCCAAACGCGGAGGCAAAAGAACAAGAGCTGCAAAGGTGGTCGACCGTTTCTAGTGGGCCAAGGCAGAAACAACAAGCCGTCTGGTGCGGCCACCCCCTTCCTAGCGAGGAGGTCGGCGGTGTTGATGCGGTGGTGGCTCAGGGTCCAAGCGAAGAACTTAAATTTGTTTGGGGCATGCGCCGACTAGATGGCACTTGCCAGCGAGTGGTCAACACCGCCCACCGATTGGAGTCTGTAAGCCGACTTAGCAGAGTATCGCCCATCCAGGGAATAGTGCCAACGAACAGTGTCCGGAGAGTCGGAAAGAGTGCCAATGAACAGTGCCCGGAGAGTCCGGAAATAGTGCCAATGAACAGTGTCCACAGACTCTTCAACTTAATTTGTTACAAAGATTTGGACGACGGTTCAACGATTAACATACTGATCTTACATTAACCGTACGTACTGCCAGAGCAGTCCTTGTTTGAAATGATCATACGCGCGATATCCAAATAATTGATCATTGATTGTGATCTATCTATTACTATATACAAGGTGCCGTATTTGGTGCAAATCACCGATCTGGTGCAAACATGAAAACTCAAGAGATCTAGGTTCGTGGATCCCCCGGTGGATCTTGCAACAAGCAGATATGTCAACAAAAGCTAGAACGAATGAGAAACAAAACTATAACTGGATTAGCATTGGGTTAGCCATATAAATTAAACAAATCATAAATACGATCGACACATACCAATCCATATATGTACATACTGTGCTATATGGTCGTTGATTAATTGTAATTTACCTAGATTATGTAAATTTGATGTCAACCTAGATGAATTGGACCGGACGACAACCAGGTATATATGTCAACAAAAGATAAGAGTACAATGAAGCCACTACTTTAATGTTTAAATACTAGATCATCACACATTAATAAAAAAACTAATTAAAACATCTTATGTTAATCGAAGAAAAAAAATATAGATCATCGATTATAGTGGGTATATGAAAAAAAGATATAGATCATCGATGAAAAAAGATATGCTAATTGGAGAAAAAGAAATATCTGCATTATTAATTATAGTAGGATCATATTATAATAGTGTAGATCTAACAACTTCACTACATAAATCAGAACCATAAAAAAAAAAGATCTACACTGTAGAATATAATGGACCTAGATTGTAATAGCGTGGATGTGATGTTAACATAAATGAATTTGACCGCCCGACAACCATGTCAACAAAAGCTAGAACGTGTGAGATCGATACGAGAATTACAATTGGATTAGCATTGTATTAGTTTCTATGAATGAACCATAAATAGGACTCGTCACGTATGTACGTAGTACGCCATGTGTTCGGTGACTCGGTGTCCGTAATACTACTCCCTCCATCTTTTTTGTTTGACATCTTTGACTTTTAATTTGACACATCTTTGATTCGTCTTATTAAAAAATTTAGTACAAAGATATAAAAAAATAAGACATATTTAAAGTATCTCTATTGATAAAACAAATCACAACAAAATAAATGATATTTACAAAAATAATTTGAATAAGACGAATGGTCAAAGGCGTGACAAAAAGTCAAAGGCGTAAAAAAACGGAGGTAATACTATTAAATCACATGGACATAAAAAAATACAGATTAAGATCAGTTTAGCACTCATCCATCCTTATCTTTAAAAGCGGAGAGGTACGGCCTCCTCCTCTCAGCATGCCACGTATATGGTACTGTTGCACTGTTCATTCTACAGTGCATCCATCCTGGCCATCCATTTTCCATCCTGGCCATCGCCGCCTCCCCTCCTCCCCACGCTGCCTCCCCGTGCAGCGCCGCTCCGGCCTCCTCCTCCCTGCGCCGCCCCCGCCTCCTGCCCGCGCCGCCCCCGCTCCGGCCTCCTCCTCCCCGCGCCGGCCTCCTCCTCCCCGCTCCGGCCGCCTCCTGCCCGCGCCGCCCCCGCTCCGGCCTCCTCCTCCCCGCGCCTCCTCCTCCCCCGCCGGCCTCCCCTCCACCGCGCTCCTCCGCCTCCACCGCGCCGCCTCCTCCTCCCCGTGACGGCCGGACTCCCCGCGCCGCCTCCCCTCCTCCCCCGCTCCGGCCTCCTCTCCTCCACCGCGCCAACGCGGAGGCAAAAGAACAAGAGCTGCAAAGGTGGTCGACCGTTTCTAGTGGGCCAAGGCAGAAACAACAAGCCGTCTGGTGCGGCCACCCCCTTCCTAGCGAGGAGGTCGGCGGTGTTGATGCGGTGGTGGCTCA
Organism: Raddia distichophylla; assembly: GCA_005191435.1. Classification (NCBI taxonomy): domain Eukaryota; kingdom Viridiplantae; phylum Streptophyta; class Magnoliopsida; order Poales; family Poaceae; genus Raddia; species Raddia distichophylla. The sequence continues at coordinate 696,875 of SPJY01003720.1, forward strand.
GGGTCCAAGCGAAGAACTTAAATTTGTTTGGGGCATGCGCCGACTAGATGGCACTTGCCAGCGAGTGGTCAACACCGCCCACCGATTGGAGTCTGTAAGCCGACTTAGCAGAGTATCGCCCATCCAGGGAATAGTGCCAACGAACAGTGTCCGGAGAGTCGGAAAGAGTGCCAATGAACAGTGCCCGGAGAGTCCGGAAATAGTGCCAATGAACAGTGTCCACAGACTCTTCAACTTAATTTGTTACAAAGATTTGGACGACGGTTCAACGATTAACATACTGATCTTACATTAACCGCGCGTACGTACGTACGTACTGCCAGAGCAGTCCTTGTTTGAAATGATCATACGATATCCAAATAATTTATCATTGATTTGTGATCTATCTATTACTATATATACATAAAGGTGCCATATTTGGTGCAAATCACCGATCTGGTGCAAACATGAAAACTCAAGAGATCTAGGTTCTTGGATCCCCGGTGGATCTTGCAACAACCAGACATGTCAACAAAAGCTAGAACGTATGAGAACAAAACTATAACTGGATTAGCATTGGGTTAGTCATATAAATTAAACAAATCATAAATACGATCGACACATACCAATCCATATATGTACTACTATGCTATATGGTCGTTGATTAATTGTAATTTATCTAGATTATGTTAATTTGATGTCAACCTAGATGAATTGGACCGGAGGACAACCAGATATATATATGTCAACAAAAGATAAGAGTACAATGAAGCCACCAGTTTAATGTTAAAATACTAGATCATCACACATTAACAAAAAACTAAAACATCTTATGTTAATCGAAGAAAAATAATATAGATCACCGATCATAGTGGGTCTATGAAAAAAGATATAGATCATCGATGAAAAAAGATATGTTAATTGGAGAAAAAGAAATATCTGCATTATTAATTATAATAAGATCATATTATAATAGTGTAGATCTAACAACTTAATTAGATGAATCAGAACCATAAAAAGAAAGATCTACACCGTTGATTATAATGGACCTAGATTGTAATTGCGTGTTGAATAAGACGAATGGTCAAAGGCGTGACAAAAAATCAAAGGCGTCAAACAAAAAAACGGAGGTAATACTATTTAATCACATGGACATAAAAAAATACAGATTAAGACCAGTTTAGCACTCATAGATAGGTACGAGTGTAGAGCGGAGCCACCCTATTATATTAATTCTAAAATATCAAAAGTTTCCACGAAAAAGAACAAAAGATCTAGACCATCGTTTATATTGGTGCTAGGTCGTTAAAAGGAATAGTTCGTATATGCTGCAATAAAAAAACAAAAATAACATAAATTTAGAATAAAAACATAAATAACAGTCCATGTTAGAAACTTAGAATAAAATGATATTTATATTAATGGGAGCAAACACTTCAAATATTGAAAGACTTGAAAGAGAAACATGAATGTGGTAAGAAATAAAGAATTATCTACTTTTCTGTTTATAATTTTAGTTGCTTACCTTGTTTTGGTAAAATAAAATGCCTTTTTAAGCCGTTCTATTTTATCTCAAAGGTGTGTTATAAAGCTCTAAAAAACAAGTTGTACAAGCTAGACCCGACTATCAAATCCACCTCAAAATACTCTCAATGTTTAGAAGATAAACATATAAATAGATATTACTACAAAATAATAAGTAAATAAGTTGTAAAGAACACCTCTGACTCTAATGAATAAAATGAGTATGAACATATATAAGGCTTCAGAGATGACAAGCATGAAGAGTTTATGGCTGAGATGCATCACGAAGATGGTGGCTTAGGAAGATCGCAATGCTCTAAAGATTGTAAGCCTAAGGAGAAAGACTCGAAGGGGGGACTAGCAATCAATCAAAGAAAAGCAGTATGAAGCCTAAGTTCTTTCGCTATACGCGCGATAAAAAAAATGCATGAGTTTTAAAACTCAACGATGAAAGATAATAGAAAATTAGATGCGAGAAAGCCAATGTGCTAGTTGAAAGGACAAAAATTATCGTATTAATTGGAGAAAAGACCAACACCATTAGTATAGAATGTCTTAATTGTAGTTATATATATATCTCAAATAAGTCTTTAGTTAAATTTAACAGAAAGTATCATCAATTGTATTAGTTTAGATTTTTTTTGTTGAATTAATCTAATATATTGTGCATAATATATCATGACTTGACAAGTCTAGCCGTGCAAATGAGCGGGTTACTATGATAGTCTACTATCTATATAAAGCAGAGTTAAACGGAGCCACCACATTAATCCTAAAATCCTAGAAATTCCCACGTTAATCGAAAAATACTAGAAATTCTCACTTTAATCATAGAAAAAGAAAAAATCTACATCATTGAATATGGATATTATTATGTAAATCTAGCGGTCAATATTAACCTCTATAACAAATTACTGAATTTGGTCTATATATTAGAGATAAACTCAAAATCTAATCTGTTATATTATCTATATCTTAACACAAATCTAGCCGCGCAAACGCGCGCGCCACCTTGCTCGTTATTATATTAGAGTAGAGTTAAACGGAGCCACCAGATTAATTCAAATACTAGAAAATCCCACATTAATCGAAAAGAAAAAATCTACACCGTCAATTATTGTTGGTCCGAATTATAATGGTTTAGATTTAAAAAATAGTCCATATGCACTACAATATTAGAGTAAAAGCACTTTAAAGAAGTTCACATCAAATACGAGTTTAGAAAAAAAAGTCCAAATATATATACACCAAAAAGAGATCTAGGCACCTTGCTCATTTGAAGGAATTAAAATTCAAAAACTATATTGAATGGTTACTGATGTTCGAATAAGAATATTTAGAATATTACTGATGTCGAATAACCATGTTTAAATTAAATGCTACATACATAAAATTTTGCACGTAAGCAAAAGTTTAGTGAACTGAAAATTAACCTAAAGTTTCATCTTGAACCCTATGACTGTCTATCATTTGACGCAGGACTGAAAATTTATTTTAGGGAACTGAAAATTAACCTACAAAGAACTGGCGAATTACCAAAGAATGCAATTAAAAGGCTATGCACTAACTAGTGATTAGCTTAAGTGCATGCTCTATACTCTTAATTCATGTGCATGCATGCTGTATTTGTAACGGCGAAAAACCATGCATGCAAATAATGTAAAAGGTAATGAAACTATACGGTCTTAACTTAAAGCTAGCGCATTCTCTTTTGATGCATGTCATACGGTAATCAAGCAAATCATGCCTGAAAGGCTAGAGAAGATCACACGTCCTACATGCATATATAGATTGTGTATATATATCACTGTTTGTTTCAAAGTTTTTTAGTACGTTCCCCTAAACACTGCTAATAAAACATGGGAGTGGCTGCAGCCCAGACGACTGCGCTCGCACGCGCGCGCGTGCCAGGCCCACCCGTCGGCGGCGGCGGCGAGCCCAGTCGCCTGAGTTTAAGCAAAACCGATAAAACATATGTCCGAACATACGCACAAGATAAAACTTAAGAAATATTATTGGTTCAAAAAAAGATAAAATTTAGTAAAGGCAAAACGGCAAGAATGGATTAATAGCATATATAATCACAACTCACTAAACTCTAGATGATATAGTATATATACTTACTAAACTCTAGTGGGTAAATATATATACTCACCTGGCATGCACGAATGATGCTTTAGATCGGAAGGACGAAGCAAGATGTAGCTAGGAGGAAGAGATATTGGCGCGGCTCAATCAGATACCGATCTTACTACTCAAGTAAAACCTATCATCGGATTGAACCTCACCAATATCGCTCTTTCCACATATCAATCATGCAAGACGAAGCTCCGGTGTATGCATGGTGAACTCGATGCAATTAATCAGCTGAATAATTTCCCCAGTTCGCTCATTAGCCTGCACTCCAAAATGAAATCAACCCCATTCGTCAGACATCAGAGATTAATCTGAAAAAATCTTCCAGGAATGAATGTGAAATATATGATCGATGCTAGCAAGGATATATATCATACCAGATCGATCGAACGATATCGCGTAGATCTCAATCGCGGGATTGATCCTGGCACTAGTTATTATCACACAGGATGACAGCTTTGAATCTTTGATCTGCACTAATCTGCCATGTAAGATCGAGATAGACAAGGCCGGCCGAGCCAAGAACAAAGCCTTGAATAGTTGATTTGGGTTGGGAGTAGGAGGCCTAAAATAGGAGGAGAGAGCTAGCTAGCCGGAGAGGTATATGCCGCATATATGCATGCGTTGGAGTTTTAAGCTTGATCGAGCTAGTTGCCTAGCTAGCTCCATGAGAGAGCGTAGCTAGTGAGCAGCATGATGAAGAAGAGCAGACCAAAAGATATAAGCAGATATCTCTCTCTCTCTCTCTCTCTCTGTCCTATGGTCGGCATACAATACTGGAGTAAGTCGAGGGCTTTGCGGAGGAACCGCCATGAACTGATGCGGTTCAGTTAGGTTGTATGCATGCATGCAATAGAGAATGAGGCTAAAATCTCTCTTGCAATTTGGAGAGAGGAGGAAGGAAGAAGAAGGCGACGACGACGAAGACGGGCACTGGCTAGCTAGCTAGGTTAATTAGGTTAAGCATCGGGAGCAGGAGCGCAGAATGTGTGTGCCTAGAAAGGAGCCTCGGAGCACTCCGTACGGAAGGTGGCCAGATTAATCAATTAATTAATCTCTTAATTAGTAATTAACTAATCGGGAGCACCTTGCACGTAAATCCGTCCGCGATCTAATCTTAATATTCAATCGAATCGATCCCAGTCGCGCGCCTCTCTGCTTAGCACGCAGCAAGAACAGCTGCCACAAAGCGGCGGGGACAGCGGCGTCAAAGGCGGCTCTGCCGTGACGCCGCGGGAGGGGACACGGCTCGCATAGGCCTGCTCCATGTTCTTCGCTTCTTTTCTTCCATGTCCACGTACCATTATTGTTTCTTTTCGCCTTGCCTTCTCTTCCTTTCGCATCTCTGTCTAAAAAGGCCTTTTTCCTGCCGCATCATACTGTTTCCAGTTTCTACCCCGCCTGCCCTCTCTATCTATGATATAATGGGACTCTTTGGTACCTTATTTTACTTTAGTTTTTGTTGGGATTGCAACCTTTGTTATTTTTATATGGGAAATGCTATTCTTCAGTCGACTGAAAATGAGACAAAGTTTAAGTCGATTGAACTTACCTCCGGCGACCCCCTCCCCTCCGGCGACCTCCTCCTCTCCCACAGCCGCGCCGCCATGGATCCCAGTTAGGGTTTAGGTGGGGTTCTGGTTCGGGGTGCCGCCGGGCTTAGCGGGATGGCCGGGGGAGGCGGCGGCCCGGCGGTTGGTGGGGGTGGAGTGAGGGTGGCGGCGGCGCCGCCAAAGCCAGGGACGGGGGTGAAGGCGGTTGGGGCGGCGGTGGCGGCGCCGACGGGTTAGGTTGGGCGGGGCAGTGGCGGCGGCGGGAGGTCCGGCAGCGGGGCGGCTAGGCGCCGGCGGCGCCGCCGGAGGCGGCTGGGGAGGAGGAGGAGTGCGGAGCAAAGGGTCGGGCCGTCGGGGTCGGGCGGTGGAGGGGGAGGAGAAAAGGGGGAAGTAAGAGAGAGAGAGTGGGGGACGCGGGCTGATCTGGGCCGTACGTTGGATCTAGATCCAACGGCCCAGAAAACGACTAATATTTTTTTAAAAAACAATCGACTGTAGAATAGACCGTCCCTTTTTATATACACCATTCACTTTATTTTTTGAAAATAATTTTTTTTATAACTTTGTAGGGTTTTTCTCAAAGATCTCAAAAATATTTTTTTAATAATTTATTTAGCATTTTCATACCACTTTCAAAGGTGGCCAAATTTTACTAACAAAAACTAAACTAAAACTAAACAAGCTATCAAAGAGGGCCATTATCTCCTTCTCGCTCTATTTGTCCACGCTAACCATTTTGTACCGACCAAATAGACACAAGCTCAAGTAATAAAGTGTGTTGAAATGACCATTCTAACTCTAATTAATGAATTTGGTCGGCTGCATACATAAATTTGATTACCGGCATACATTTAAACTTTATTAAAATAATAGTTTAACTAGTTTTACCATTAAAATGGATCATAAAATATATTTGATTACCACAATTAATAGACAAATAATTTGATATATATACGTTTGAATTTATGAACAAATACAGCGAAACAAACACGATCATAGCTCAGCACGGTTCTGAGCCTTAATAGGCAGAGAAATTAACTACCATTACTACGAAATTGCTGGTGCACAAGAATGCATCTAATACATACACTCCAAAACGTATGATCATGGCCACTCCATCCATGCCCACTTGGAAAGTAGAAACGTAATCATATGGGCCCCGGGCTCGATCGCGAGATGCTAATTAACTAGGGGGACAAGCTATGCATGCAAAAGGAGGGAAGGAAAGGGTGGAAGTGGTGGTGGACTCGTTGAGGTGATGATAAGAGTGGCTCAGGTGGCGTGCCAGCGGCTCACTAATCAGATTCCCACGCGCTCACGGGCTCACGGCTAAAAAACCCAACCCCCATCATCTCCCCCCTCCACCTTTTCACCCCAATCGAGCAGGGTAACTGTGGTGAATTAAGCTCGAGTTGGTTAGTTTACATGCATACCAGCATACCACAATGACACGGCAGCCAAACACGCATGGTCCATGGGGAGGATGGAGTGTTGGTGCGACGGAATAACCGCGCGTGTGAAGACCGTCCTCTTTGGTTGGCGATTTTGTTCGGTTTAGTTTGATTGGGTTAAAAATTAAGAACCATAGAATAACAACATAAAATACTAAAAAATTATGTACATTTTTTTAGATTTTTAAGTAAAACCCTACAAAGCTCCGAAAAAATATTTCAAAAGATTACGTTGAATAGCCTGTAAAAAAAATTGTCCCAGTGAAATCGAACCGAACAAAACTGCAAACCAAAGAGGACCTAAAGGGCCACAGCCGGTGACTGGTGTGTGGAGGGCAGATTGGGATTGGGGAGGCGACATCCGTGCATGTTTCGCTCTGCCCCAACATCCTGCGACCGAATCCACGCACGTCGGAACCGCCTTTTCGCGCCCTCCTCTCTCATTCCCTCGTGTTTTCTTTTCTTTTTTCTTTCTTTTTTAAAAAAACGGCACGTCCCATGCATGCACATGAGTGCGCGTGTGCGGGGACGCTCCTCCCCGCAGCGCCGCCCTCTGACGCGCGTGGCCGCCGCTCCTTCAGATGGGCCAAGCCCAAACGGCCGCCGCAGCGTCGGGCTAAAGCCCACATGAAGGATTCGGAGATGACTCGGGTGGCCCATGCCCATGCGACTTGCGACTTGCGTGCCCTGGCCCAGGAACGAAACCATCTGTGTGACTCTGTTCTTTCGGGTTTAGAATAACGGAAATGCTTGGCACCGGACGTCCGACGCGTCGGACGCCACGGCCCAGCCAACCGACGGCCCACGCGGCGTGCAAGTAATTAGCGCATGCACCATTAGCGATCTGTTTTTCTATTGGCCAAGAGACATGCGAGAGGCATGCAGTTCGCGCATGCTTACTTGGGCTTTGGGCTGCAGCGTCCGACGGAATTTTTTTTGCTCCCAGTGCGCACATGGCCAGCCAATCACATCCCTGCGCATGATTGATGCACTGCACGTTCACCGCTAGTAAGGAAAAATGAGCGGTTCATTGCTTTTCTATTTAATTTCTCATTTTTGTATCTATTTCATCTGGAATCCAAACTGCATAGAACAAATTTCATAATTCATCTAAAATCCTAATAAGCTCATTTCAAATACTTTCTTTTTTTGAATTTTTTATTTTCTTTGGCCAAACGCACCGCTCCTTCCGATGGGCCAGGCCCAAACGGCCGCCGCTGCCTGGGGCTCAGCCCACATGAAGGATTCGGAGATGACTCGGGTGGCCCATGCCCATTGGACTTGCGTGCCCTGGCCCAGGAACGAAACCATCTCTGTGACTCTGTTCTTTCGGGTTTAGAATTAGCAACGTTGTTACTTTGTATGGCTTGATTACACCGTTTCTCAAGTTATTATTCCGGAGAGCGGATTTTCCACTTGTACACAGAGGTGGTTTGAGACAAGCTTGTTGCCCTTGATTCTCGTTAAGATTCATGCGCTTCTCCTATGCACCTCCTCTCTCGTGCTCTTCCACAAAAAAATCCTTCACTTTTTTTTTTGGTCTAACGAGCAAGATGTTCCGTGTATTTATGTGGCTAGATTTCATATTTAATATGGACTACTTTTTTAATCTCATAGTTGATTTGGACTTCCTTTCTAATCTTGTATTTGATATGGACTCATTTTAATTGCTTCTATTTTTATTATCCCAGTGCATGTGGACTATTATTTTAATCTAGCTTGTTATTGTTATGCTTTCCCTATCTCATCCCAAAAGTTGTGTGGTTGGTCTCAACCTACCCTGCCCTAGCCCACGCCCTTCCACCCCACGCCACGTTGCCATGGCCAAGCTGCCATTGTTGTGGTCCATGGCAAGGGAGGGTCAAGCCGCCAACCCAGCCATTGGAACATAAGAGCATGGACAACAACGTCCCTGTTATGGTAGCCTGCATCACGGGCGGGTAGCATACAAGTGAGAAAAATGACGGGAAACAGCATGAGCTGCCGCATGCAGCGATTACTGTAGCAAAAGCAAGAGCTATAGACGGGAAAAATAGCGGGATTATTGTAGCTACAGTGATATGGGGATATTGCAGTGCATGCTCAAAGGACAGAAGTAGAGACAATGAGATACGAGAGAACCTGTGTTACAATTATAAAAAACTAAGATCTTTTTTTCCCAATAGTACATGAGAAAGGTGTGGAAAGTGCACAAGTCTCATTGATGATAACTAGATACGAAGATGTATGGAACCAAACGTACACACAGATTTGCACTTCAAAACTTTAAAGATGTTTTATAAAGAACTTAAAAATCTGAGATTTGCGTTTCCGTTCTCTAAAACACTAAAGATGTTCTATAAAGACCTTAAAAATCCGATATTTGAATTTCGGTTCTCGAAAACATTAAATTAAATCAACTTTATATAACAATCCCCTTACATGCTGCCTCCTGGTGCGTCCACGTCGACGCCTTCCCCGCGAGACTGCTCCCGCGTGGCCATGTCGCCGAAAGATCGGCGGCCGTCCGATCGTGGCCACCATCCGGCTATCCATTTAAATATAATGTATAAAAACAATTTTTTCGTAAAAAAGGGAACGGCTCGGCGGATTCGGCCAGTTGGTCTTGACAGGCAGATTTCAATCAATAGGTCCCGAGCTCGATTCCGAGCGCCCCCTATTTTTCCAGCATTTTTGCCGCTGGTGAGTTTCCATTTACCCTTCGTGTTCCTGTTTATTACGAGCCTCATGCCATTTGGTTCATTTCCCCTTGCCCTCCGCTCATGTTCATGGTTCGGCAGCCCGGCAGCCCTAGCCGCCTTCCCCATTCCTCCCTGCGCTGCCGCTCCCCTCTTTCCTCGTCTGCGCCGCCGCCTCTCGCCTCCTCTTCTCTGGTACTGCCCCACGCCTCCTCCCCGCGCCGCCCCTCCCCGTCTCTCTTCCCGCCTCTGCTGCCACCTCTCTGCCACCCGGATGGAAATCCTCCCCGATCCCCTCTCCCCAAACCCTAGCGGCCGCGGCGGCACCTCCTCCACAGCAAGCGGCGATGGCGGCAGCTCCTCTCCCCTTCCATGGCGCCGTCGCCGGCGACTCCTCCTCCATAGCAAGCTGCGGCGACAACTCCTCCTCGACGGTCTCCTCCACGGCAAGCGGCGGGGCTGCGACGGCGGTGGTTCCTCCTCCTCCTCCTCCTAACCTGGGCGGCCAGATCCGGGCGACGGTAGGCCCTAAGATGCCCGCTAGCCCTAGCCAAGGAGACGAAGGCGGTCACTGTCATCCGCGGCAAGGCCACCAAGGCGGTCCGGATCAGTATCCCCCCGTCCCCCTCCCCGCGCAATGTCTAGCCTTTGTTCCTCTTCTCGCTTCACCTCCTGTCTTCTCTCTCCAGCAGATGTGCGTGCCCTGCCTCTGCCCCCTCCATACCGATCCAAATCGAGCAGTCTCCATGAAATCCAGCTTCCGGCGACTGATTGTACTGGACGAGGTATCTCCCCGGCAACTCCATCTCTTTCCCCTACTTGCGCACTTACCTTTTGCTTTCTTTTTCAGGCGCACTAGATGCTGTCACTACAGCAGATTTCTGGCCATGGGGGCAATCATCTCTCACCGATTAATGGGGGTCTCTCATTGATCTCTGTCCATGGTCTTGGATTTATTGAAGTATGGTTAGCATCAGTTTGGATCACATTTAGCTTACCTCTTATGTTGTATGACTTATTTAGGGCCTGTTTGCTTGCCGCCGCACCACGCCACGCCGCAGCTGCGGCGGTGCCTAAGGTGCGGCGGCAAAATTCGGCGCCACAGGTGCGGCAGCAAAATGAATTGCGCGCGTGCGGCGAGCTGAGGCGGCGCCGAAGGAGCGGCGGCCAACCAAACGCGCGCCAAGCAAGGCGTGGCGCGCCGCAGCTTCGGCGTGGCAGGATGCGGCAGGGAACCAAACAGCCCCTTATACTTTCAATCTGTTTCATGTAAAAAGCATATCACCATAACAGCTTTCATCAAATCTTTTATGGTTGGCTCACCAGGGAACACACTCTGATTTAAGTTGTAAATGACTAACTATTTCAATAGACCTCTGTGGACATATGATTATTTTTTTAGGCTCGGAGGGATCTTCACTTGTG